>MIQA02022163.1:4460-14520 GCA_001887855.2 Sclerospora graminicola | reverse complement strand
GATCCATCGTGACATTCCGCTCGTACATGGCCTGGCTCCACTACCTTCCAACTAAACTCGTATAACATATCAGTTTTCGGCACACAGTAATCGGCGGAGGGTCTCCAATAATTTGTCCGACTTCAATCCGAGGTGATGCTAATCCAATCGCACTAACCGACTGATTTTAGCATTGCTATGTGAATCTGTTCCAATACTTATCACCTGCCATGAAAAAGCAGAAGAAGTTAGTCGTTGTATACGCAGGTCACGTATTGCCATGATCGGGATGCGGTCGTATTTTCTCGCCACCAATTTCGGAGCCCGAACTTCGCGTATCCACGGATTAGCCTAGGCGCGGCCTTATATTTTTTGGACAGAGGAAGTATATCACTTCAAGTTTTTGTATAACGTAATTCATCAGATTATGGTGGGTCATCAGTTTATAGCGGAAAAATTCTCGATAACCAATCAGAAACACGATTTTCAAAATACACTCCAACCACTGGCTGGCTTTTCACAGAATCAGTTTATGCACCCGACGAGCAAATCACACGACGCTTGCGCAAAAAAGCAAGTCCACTGATATTTCTCTCAAAATAACTAAAATATTATTTATCTCGATGCTTCCGTATGTTTTTTCGGTCCGTCTGACTAAAATAAACCACAATAGTGGTCGTTCTCCTCAATAGAGCTCCTGCCAAAATCTGCTGCATAGAAAACCCAAACTTTGCCATTTGTGCGCCACTGGAAAAGACAAATATAAACGGCTTAGGCTTATAAACAGACCAGCTGACGCACCATTAAAACAGCTTTATTTCTGTACCTGTCTCAATCCGATTGGCTTAAAACTGCCAAAATGATGGCCAAAAAGCTTAAATACCCATTTTGGCACCATAATCTGATGAATTACGTTAAGTTAATTTAATTAAATAAATAAATATATACAAAACGTGAGGTATTGCAGTTTCGGCAATATACCTTATAAATTCCCTCGTTTTCAGTTGGTCAATTTTAGAGCACCAAAAGCTAGCAATAGATCCCAAAATAGACGTTGATTTCTTCTTTGATACTATACTCCCGAGACTAAAACAGCTGAGATATAGCTTAAGGGGCAATAATGCGTTCCGTTACGTTATAGTGTGTTGTCTTAGATGTATCTACTGTAGGACATGCTGGACTGCATTTGCTAGCCTTGAATTTTTATCCCTGTCGAAGTCGATGTCGGCTTCAAAACCACTTTTTTCTTTTTTCTGTAGGGGCTTTCTCTTTTGCCAAGATATATATCGTAGGCATGTAATATCAGTTGTTCAAACTCCTCGTCGACACGGTTCTTATTTTTAAGAAATCGCTCGTGGAGACTCTCCTTCGTCTCCTTGTTAGCCTCCCATGACGAGAATAACTCTTCTCGCGCCTTGATCGCTGCCTTCTCTTTTCGCTTCTTAAATTTTTCCACAATATTCTTCGCTGTCTTATAATCATTTTTCAATACCTTCCCCTTTTTTTCCAAAGTTAAGCGCTCTATCGCATCTAGGTCGACTCGGGCGGGTCATAGACATTTTTCGCGATCTGGGTACTCTTGGCACTAAAGCTAACCCCTCTATCTTCGAAATCGTCTCGCCCCGTTGAGGACGCTCTGTGTCTCAAATTCCAATTCATTGGTCCGCCAATTGGAGCCGTATCCAGAACGTGCGAGCTGCGCTCACCTCCCTCAGATGCCGAGTTAGTGGCGACTCCATTTGTTTGTGTAAGTAATGCGACCAGATCGAGTACCATCACGAAGAGAACTGGAAGAGTTGCTGTGACTAGCATATTCAAACTTTGCGACTGACGTAGAAAGTAGACTTGCGATTGGCCCTGTATACAAAAATCCGGCTTTTGCCTATCTGAGTGTGGCAACAAGCCTTGAACCCGATGATGAAATTGGGCGATTGTAGGTGGTACTATGTATCAATGCTTTCAAGGGGTTCTATTTACAGTAGACTTCGAACTGGCTGGTCCGGCTGTCTCGTTTGGTCCCCTCAACCCAACCAGTTAATTAACCCAGTTTAACTGGCAATTAACTGGGTTAACTGCTGTTAAATGAAGTAGGTACAGTTTAGACTTTTATGTTATTCTTTTTAGTTCTAATGCCAATGGGCAACAAAAAAAAATCACAGCCAGCACCAATATCCGATTTTTCGCTGATATCTCAGGCGAATTTCTCCCTCAGTTGATGTTGATGGACAACAACTCTTTCAGCAATTTTCTGTCCCTTGCTTTCCCGATTTCTCGACTAATTTCTTATCTATCCGAATTCATAGAACACGAAGCAGCCGGCCGGTTCCTCCGTGTCGGGTTCAATCTTGTGCATCAACGAACAGAAAACATCCTAGCAGATGAAGAATTACACAACAACCTTTTTTAGTTAATTAAGAGTCGATTTTTAAACAAAAATTGGTCAAAAAGAACGTACAAATAATATGCGAAGATTTGAGTTTTCGTTCATCAACTTCTCCGATGTGATACGGTTTTTAACACCAGTATCCATTCTTTCGGTGACTTCCACTAGATTCTAGAATATAATCTTATCGCTTCGTGTCTTCGGACACACACTAAACTCCTCTTTTCTTGCTTCCGAATCATAAAAAACACACGCAACGGAAAGGTGGCATCAGAGGCCACGAAAAAAGCACACCTTTCCATCGACTGTATTGTTGCCACATCCAAAAATCAGCCGGTACATGTGATGGTGACACGCTCCAGACCGTCACAGCTACGTCGTTCCTGAATCCATGGAAACTCAACAGCTCTCAAGTCGAATGAAACCTTTCAGGCCCATCTCCAAGTGCACCTTCCTGTTGACTGGACTTCGCTCCGAGATTGTTTGAAACTGTTTCGAGAAAGTGCGGTCTGTGGTGGCCCAGCTAAAGAAGCAAGAAAAAAGAAATGCTGATCCTCATGTCTACACGGGATGAAGTTGCCAAAAAAATGAACAGAAGAAATGTTGTGCCCACCCATACTAAATCCTAAGTAATTTTGATATCATCTCTTCACGCTCAATTATTCTCGACAGCTAGAATATGAGTGCAAGCCACCCTGCTATAATCGCCACACCACCAACAGGCTATTCCAACACCAGAATTCATTTGTCAGCTTAACAAGATTATTCATATAATTAACCACATACCGTCAATGCACCAAGTTGTTTATTTCCAGTAAGTGTCATGGCATACAATGACCCGGAGAACAAAATTGTGCCCGTTGTAAGGAGTCCACCCGCCAAATTTGGTCGTCGACACATTGGTGTCAAGAGCAACACGACCGAGTGAATCAACTACAGTAGCCAGTGAATTGGAGACACTGTTATGAATGAAGTGCAACAGAATGGTGCAATCATTTCTCCTTACCTGGTACTGCGAGGCTGTAGCCCAATTTTTGAGTAAATGCGGATCCTTCACCCGGTTTTTCAGGGCATGAGCGCCAAAAGCACCTATGGACACACGTTACAGGAATGAGCACAACAAAAGTCAAGCATAAGATCACGGTACTTCAATAGTAGTCACAAGCGTACCTAGAGCGACACCACTAGCGCCTGCAACCGCGCCAACTTTCCACCAGATGGACAGTGCGGGGGAAATGACAGCGGTCTTCATCGTAAATCAAGAAATAGTACTTCAACGATGATTACAGTAGTATTAATACTAGTAGCGTTATTAATACATTTGTATTATTAATGCATATTTTTGTATTCAATACCGGTAATTTCCCACCAACCGTTTCCATTTCTATCCAAAGTGTCGCTTTCTTTCTAACCGCTTCCATTCCTTGTGTCCCTCGGTGTCGCGATGGTGCATGTTCCGCCTGTCGCGGCCCCTCCTGTCGCTCCTCCGTCGTCTCGCTCTTCCGCTTCTGTCTCATCTTGTCCGCCATCGTCTTGTCCATCGATTCCACCGTCTCCGACGTCTCATGTCGCGTTCCAAGTATCACAATGTCGTGCAGAAGAGCCGCCCGTTCCGTCACGTGGTGGACCAGATTCCATGGACTACAAGACGGTGAATTTCACGGTACCAGCGCGTACCCTGAATCGTCGCGGGTCACGCGAGATCAATTGTCCACTCTTTTCGGAACGCCAGCGGTTTACCCCGACGGCCGACAAGCTCGTACTCGTGATGGTGGGCCTTCCAGCGCGTGGCAAGTCGTTTATTGCCAAGAAATTATGGAAATTCTTTTGCTGGAAAGGCCTCAAGTGTCAAGTGTTTAACGTGGGGCAATTACGACGCGCGACGCACGTGGGAACGCAACAGGATCATTCGTTTTTCGATCCTACGAATGAAAAAGCCAAGCTTGAGCGCGAACAACTGGCGTTGGAAGCGCTCAGTCACGTCCAAACGTGGCTCTTGGGGACTGAAACGGAGCGTGGCGGTGACGTCGCAGTCTTTGATGCCACCAACACGACGAAACGACGACGAGATGTGGTGCGCGAAACGTTCCGACGCTTTGCCGAGCAGCACGAGACAAGTGTCCACGTGGTGTTTATCGAAAGCATTTGCACGAGTGACGCCGTTTTGACGGCGAATATGAAGCAAAAGATCGAAAGCAGTCCCGATTACCAGCATTTGCCACCTGACGAAGCCCTGGCCGACTTGAAACAACGATTAAAGAACTATGAAGCAGCCTACGAAGCGCTTGAGGACGAAGAAGCGTGCAGTTATATTAAATTGTTTGACATGCAGTCGAAAGTGCATGCAAAAGGCATCTACGGCCACGTGGCCAAGTCCATTTTGCCCTATATGCTGAGTTTCCACATTGAACATCGCCCCATTTGGCTCGTGCGGGCGGGCCATTGCACTGAAGTGCACGAGGATTTCCATGCGATCATCAAAGATCCGTGTGTCGCGCCCCGGTCGGCTCATTTGAGTCCTTTGGGCATGGACTTTGCTTATCGTCTCAACGTCTTTGTCCAGCAACGAACGGCCGTGTGGATGGCTCAAGAAGCCATTCAGCCAGACGAGCACGTGACTGAGTGTCTCGTCATGACGTCCACGTTACCACGCGCAGTCCAGACAGCTGACTTTCTCACCACTGGCAAACGAAGTACGTCCATGGCCTAGCACCTCGTCTATTCTGCTGGGTCTGATAATTCTGATAATTCTGATAATTCTGTCTGTGTGTCTGTACATTTAGTGCAAATGGCGACGTTGAATCCGTTGGATAAAGGCGAATGTTATGGCATGACAATGGAACAGATGAAAGCGTCGATGCCCGATGCGTTTGCATCGTACGAAAAGGATCCGTGGCGCACGCGCTTTCCCGGTGGTGAATCGTACCGCGATCTCATGCTACGACTTGAGCCTGTGCTCATTGACATTGAGCAACACACGGGGCCGGTGCTCGTCGTCTCGCACATTTCGACGCTCCAAGTTTTGTACGCCTACTTTCTCGGGGCGCCCATTGAATGCTGTCCTGAGCTCGAGATTCCTTTCCACTCGGTGCTTGAGCTCGTCCCGAATCTCGACAGCTGGAACAAGACTGTCTTTAACATGCGCGTATAAGGTCAAAGAGAGCGAGAGAGAGCTAGCGATTGGCCACGTTTTGTTTCCATTCCGTCGGCCAAGAGCGAAGACTTGAAGGCACGGAGGATTCATAGACCAAGTAGCAGAAGAAGACGCGACGGTAGCGGCGTTGGCGACTGAACGCACGGCTTTCAAGGCGGTTCCTACTGCCACGTCGTTCGTTTGCTCGTGGTAGATGTGGGTCTCGGCGTATAAGAGCACGCGGATGGAAGGATGCTCGTTAACTGTAGGCACTGCCAATGTCACGCGAAACGAAGTGGGTGTGAAAGCAGGCACGATGGTAGTGCGAGGATCGAGCGTAAACGGAAGAATATGCTCTTCCACAGGTTGTACCTTAAAAAGCACGTGTGCGGCTTCCTCGACACGCAGTGTACAACGTACCAGTTGAGTTGGTACAAGGTGCCACTTCAGACGCACCGGTTGGGGGCCACGATTAACGACACGCAGTGTTCTTGTAATCTTCGACGAAGGCGCTGCGACTGTTCCAAAGTTTAACGTTGGCAAAGAAGGTTCTTCTTCTTCTTGTTCTTCAAGTCGAATCTTGCTCCACTGTAAAGCGCCACAATGACGAGCAAACGTGAGTGGGGACCCGACAATGCCAGCGGTTAGAGGCATGGAAACGGGAGTGAGGGTATTCGCTTGAATCACAAGCTCGTCTTCGTACAGTCCTGGGAGATTGTGAATACATGTGATACACACGAGCGTTTGGTTCCAAGGAGGAAGATGCACTTGCTTTAGACTTAGAACGAACGCGATGCCATGTCCATGACGCAAGAATTGCTCCACTTTTGCTTCATTGAGACGCTCTTGAAAGTATCTGTGGCCATTGGCGCTTTGGAATTGAGTCGCATCGGTTTGTAGACGGAGTTTTTTGGAAGATATATCGATTGTTTGGAGATTGTAGGCTGGGTAGGTGTTGACATGAAGCTCGAGCATGGCGTCAATGCCACTGCAATTGCGGATAAGGAGATAGAGAGCACGTTGTTCGCCAAGTGGAATGTCGTTTCCAAACGCAAGTGTCGGGATCATGGTCGTTTCGAACTCGTGAGCAAAAGGTTTCATAGCTGCTTCAAAGAGTATCTTGGACTTAACGAGCTCATATGAAAGCTGCAGCGTCTTGTGCGTGCTCTCGACTTGAAACCTCAACGGCGCAGCTAAATCCCGTAGTATACACGCAAGTTGGACGGTATATCGCCCGAGTTGTCGTGGTGTATACTGGATCGTAACTTGCAGTCGCTCGGTGGCATGAAGAGTGCCTTGTTGTGGCGAAAAAGTGATCGAGTAAGCTTCGGAAGCTCCCTGAAGTTCTTGAAACGCAAACGTTGTGTTTAGACTGGAATGATTGACAAGGACAAGTGTTTCGTAGCTTTCGACGTCCAAATAGGTTGTGCCAAAGGAGATATGCAAAGGAGAAAGACAAACGGTGAGCAGTTGAATCTCGGCACGGCCTGAAACAACTGCAGAGGCTCCGTCTGTGAGTATACCGGTAAATGTGCGTTCGGGAGCCGTTTGACAGTGGAAAAAGCATTGAAAACGTTCCGGTGATCCAGCAAAACACTGAGCGTGGACGCGTAGGGTCTCATTTGGAGCGAGCGTGCCGTTTTCGGGGGTAAATGTGACCGTTGTGGGGGTTGACGATGGCGTTGAAGAGCTTACGAGCATTAATTTCCACTGAGCCGGTACATGATGCGATGGATTTCGAAGAACAAACGATGTGTTGGCGCTTGTACCGACGTGTAGCAGGCCAAAATCCACGTATCGTGTGAGGATTTCGATCTGGGCTCCTATTACCGAGCCTTCAAGAAGGAGAGAGCGTTCGAAACGAGGGAAACGGTGGGACTCTTCGTGTGGTGCTTTAATTCTGCATGGTATACTTAGAGAGAAGTTTCCGACGCAGAACGACGAGAACTCGAGGTCAATGCGTTGTTGAGTCTGTGGTTCCAGTGTTCCGGAGAGAGGTGACAGTGTCAATTCATATTCACGAGCACACGAGCTTTTATTTTTGCCTGTTTCCCACTTGTGTCGCTCTTGTATCCGTCCAAGATCCCATTCAAACTCGATACGTGCGTTGCATGTATTTGTAAGCACTACGGACGCGACATAGTTTTGCTGGAGATGTAGCACTTGCAGAGCTTCACTGGTAGTTGAATGTCGAAGGTGCCAGGAATCAAGGAGTGGTGGGAACAGCGAAAAGCTCCCCAATTGTCCACGTCCATATAAATCTATCGAAACAACTGACATGTCGTCTGAAGGTGGTATCTTGTGGATCCATAGAGTCGCTTGGGATGTAAATGGCTGAGCTTGGAGCGGTACAAAGTCGATTGTAAAGGTTTTCGAGGCGGCAGGTGGAAAGATGCCACGTTCCGGATGGATATGGAACGGGCTCGATGATGAATCGAAAGCGTGGGACGGCTGGAAGTTATTCATTTTCCAGGTAAAGGGGATTTCGAGTGGTGTTTTGTTGGTAAAACCAAGTGTTTGATGAGCTTGTGAGGTGAGAAATACAGGAGGAAAAGTCACTTGAGAGAGTGAATTTTCACGTGGTGACTCTGGTATAATTGAGTGGGTGTTATTCACACTTGTAAGAGCGAGATCGATGGAACAGCCTTGTCCAACGAGCTGAAACGTTTGGACCACGCCAATGGGATCACATACCAGGACGAAGGTTGCACGCTCTTGTATACAGTCGGAAGGAGTATACACGAGTTCCAACGTGATGCTTTCTCCCTTGTCCAGTTCCATGTTATTTGGTGTCACTTGAAAAGGCCCGACCGCCATCATCGGGTGGTCCACGTTCAACTCGTTACTCAGTGATTCAACACTTGAAAGAGGGCCTTTCATCTGATTCCAAACAGTCTCATGAAGGAACCACATTCGGGCTTTCCCTCCAATGTTTTGACACTGTATTGATGTGACAGAACGATCGCCTACCAGCGTCGTGGGAGCTTGAAGTTCAACTGGCAATGTGAGTTTCGGTGGATCTGGACGTGCAGTTAATGGCACACGACATTTTTCAGTTTTGCCATTGGGTTCACTTTCATATTCAAGCGTTAAACAGTCTTTCACCTCTGCACGAGAAGCAGACGGCACGAATTCAAGTCGAAGCTTGACGTGCAGTCCAGGAGCGAGGAGACCAGTTTGTTGTTGTGGAAACGAGACGCTAATGAGAGAAAAGAAGGGGGTTTGAGGTGGAAGAATGCGAACACGACGAGACCGTGTACTAGTGTTTCGTATAGTCACAATTTGCTCGTAGCTTTTTCCACGCTCAAAGTCGCTAAAAAGGATGGGAGGCGTCGGTATAATTTCAAAACACGGCAAGCATTTCGCTGGGACATCTTGTAAAGGACGAACAAGGGCAAGTTGTTGCTGTCGTTGTTCCCAAATGGCTACATTTTGTCGCTTTTTGTCGAAATTTCTCGCTTGGATTGCGCTTTTCAGCTGTTTAAAACGCAAAACAGCAGCCAATCGACTCGATTCCTCATCCTCTTTGACACTTGGTGATGGCTTTTTTTCATGCTCTTTCTTGACACTTGCAATGTGAACTTGATGCTCGTCAAGTGTAGTTTTCACTCGAACAGTCGAGGACACGGTCGTATCGAGATATCCCGCTCTTGCTGGACTGTCAGGAGCTGCAACTTGTGCTTCGTTTCCACTCGTTTGTCGACGGTGTTGTTCATATTCAACGAGGAACGTCTTGGCATGGAGGATCGAGTTGGAAAAGTCTTGAAACGCTGGCTCTGGTTTTCCAAATTTTGGAATTTCATGTTCATGTTTTCCATCACTTGCTGTCACTTGTTCGTGTCGTGTTTTCATAAATTTGAACATTCTTTTCCCGTGATCGTGCGTTTGCGCTAGTTTCCAAGCAATTTCATCCTTTTGTTGCTGTGCGAGTGTCAGAAATTCCACATTCTCGTCCGTCACTTTCCCCTTTTCATCATTTGGCCCTTGGCTATTTTTGGACAAGATTGGAAACTTGTCAATTTCTTGATTGGAATTGCAATTTTCAGCCAATGAAGATGAAGCTGGATAAAACGTATGGAATGCAGTACGAAGAACGTGTCCTTGTATCATCTTGTCCCATTCGTCTGATTCTTGAAGGTCTGTCACCTCTGGCGTAGACTCATTGTGCGATATAGATGTAGAGGAAGAGACGGTGTCGTTATCTTGAGGTTCGGCAGCTAATGTGGCTTCAGTGACAGCACCCTTTATGACTTGTGTCATTGCGTCGCTTAAAGATGAATGGATACATATCCAGATACCGGTAGCCGAAAAAAAGGTACTGTAGCTCCCAAAAAGAGTCGACATTAAATGTAAGGTACAGTAAACTGCCTATTTGGGGCCGCTCGTGGTTTTGCCCAATAAAAGTTGACTTAATATATGACAGCGTAACAATTGGTAGAAACTTTATTAGGTACGATACCCACCATATTAATGAAAGCCATGTACCGTAATCCTTATGTGCTGGCTTGCAACTGACACCTGCAAGTGGCCAATCAGCGCTTGGCATATATTTTTCCGCAGAATTT
>MIQA02022160.1:0-17469 GCA_001887855.2 Sclerospora graminicola | reverse complement strand
GTAATGTCCTAACCATTAGACTAAAAGGGCTTTTATTAAACAAATATTTTGTTTAATAAAAATAAGAAAAATCAATATGTATTAAAATTTTTGATACACTTTCATGCATACAACTTTCAAAAATTTTTGGATATAAACCTAATAAAAAAATATTTGCAATTAAAATTAAATGTATTAAAAATTCACGGTAAGTTAAATCATAATAAATTTTTAAATAAATATTTTGAATATTACCATAACAAATTCGATTATAAAATAATAATGAATAAACACCCCCCAAAAACATTCCAATTGTTGCAAAAATCGCGGTTGTAGTATTATCTTCAAAAACCCCTGTTAAAATTAAAATTTCACCAACAAAACTACTTGAACCAGGAATAGACATATTAGCTAATATATAAATAAATAATACGATACAAAATAATGGCATGATATGAGCTAAACCTCCATAATAATTAATAAATCGTGTATGATATCGATCATATAAACAACCAATTGAAAAAAATAATCCACTAGAAACTAAACCATGACTGATCATTTGAATAATACTACCCTCTAACCCTTGAATTGTTAAAGAAAAAATACCTAAAATAATAAAATTCATATGAGCAACCGAAGCATAAGCTATAATACGTTTTAAATCTGTTTGGCGTATTGCTGTTAATGAAGCATAAATAACGGATATTAAACATAAAACTAGAATATAAGGTGTATAAAATAAAGTAGCTTTTGGAAATAAAGGAATTAAAAATCTAATCATACCATAAGACCCTAATTTTAATAAAATACCCGCTAATAACACAGAACCCGCTGTAGGTGCTTCTACATGAGCTTCTGGTAACCAAACATGAAAAGGTAACATTGGGACTTTAACAGCAAACGCTAAAAAAAAAGCTAAAAAATATAATTTTTCATGTGAAAAGTTAAAATTACTATAATATAATATTTGATAATCTGTAGTACCTATAGTTAAAAATAAATGAATAATTGCAATAAACATAAATAAAGAACCGGCTAATGTATACATAAAAAATAAATAAGAAGCTTTGATTTTACGTTCTCGTGATCCCCAAATACCTATAATTAAAAACATTGGAATTAATACGCTTTCAAAAAAAATATAAAATATAAGTACATCTAATATACTAAATGAAATAATTAAACAAAATTCTAAAATAAAATATAAAATAAAATATTCTTTTATATTTTTAGTAATAATTTCATAGCTAATTAGCATACATATCGGAATTAAAAACGTTGTTAAGATTATAAAAAATAATGAAATACCATCAATACCTAGATAAAAATTAATATTAAATTGACTAATCCATTCAATTTTAAATAAATATTGAAAATTTGAAGTCGATTTATCAAATAAAATCCATAAAGGTAATGATGTTAAAAAAATAAAAAATGACATAAAAATACTAAAATTTTTAATAAATTTTTTATTTTTCGAAAAAGATAATATAATAACTGTAATTAGTGGCAGAATAAGTAAAAAAATTAATATAAATTTATTAAACATAAGAATTTATTAAAATATAAAAGGGCGAAAAATGGGACTTGAACCCATAACACTTAGACCCACAATCTAACACTCTACCTTTAAGTTATAATCGCCTTTTCAATCTTTTTTAAATAAAATATAAAATTTAAAAAAGATTGTAGAATTAAATTATTTAACGGAAAATAATTTTTATTTAATATTTGTTTTATTTTTAAATAAGAATAAATATTATTTTGAATAATTAAATAAATTAATTTAAGTTTTTTAAAATTAACTATATTTTTTTTTAAATTTAAATCATTATTTCCATAAATTATTAAAATAGAACCTTGAGCTTTTAATTCTAAAATAATTTGATGGGTTAAATTCTGATTTAAAATTAAAAATTTATAATTTAATTTATTAAGATTTTTTTTTAACAAAATTAATTCATTAATATTTAAATCATTATAACGAAAGAAATAAATATATTTATAATTTTGTATGATTTTTTGCAATTGCTTTAATTTACATTTTTTAAAAAATTTTGATTTTTTTTGTAACATATTTTATTGAATTAATGTTTTTATTTTTAATTTATTTAAATTTAACGATCAATTTCACCAAATACAACATCTAAAGTACCTATAATAGTAACAACATCTGCAATCATATGATTTTTTGATAAAAAATCTAATGCTTGCAAATGAAAAAATCCTGGTGATTTTATTTTACATCTATAGGGTTTATTTGTTCCATCCGATATTAAATAAACACCATATTCTCCTTTAGGTGCTTCAATAACTGTATAGGTTTCACCACTACTTACACTAATATTTTCTGAATAATATTTAAAATGATGAATTAAAGATTCCATTGAATTTTTTATCTGAATTCGATTAGGATTTGTAATTTTTTTATCATCTAATTTAATAGGACCTTGTGGAATTTTATTTAATATTTGTGAAATAATTCGAATAGATTGACGCATTTCTTCAATTCTAATTAAATAACGATCATAACAATCACCATTTGTACCAACTGGTATATCAAATTCTAACTGATCATAAATTTCATACGGTTGTGTTTTACGTAAATCCCAAGAAATACCTGATCCACGTAACATTACACCACTAAAACCTAAATTTAAAGCATCTTTCATTGAAACTACACCAATATCTACTAATCGTTGTTTCCAAATTCTATTATTAGTTAACATTTCTTCAATTTCATCTAATCGAGTATTAAATTGATTACAAAAAATATAAATATCATTTAATAATCCTTTCGGTAAATCTTGATTAACACCGCCAGGTCTAAAATAAGCTGCATGCATACGTGCACCGGATACTCGTTCATAAAATTCCATCAATTTTTCACGTTCTTCAAATCCCCAAAAATACGGCGTCATTGCTCCTACATCTAAAGCATGACAACAAACTGCTAATAAATGATTCAGTATACGTGTAATTTCTGAAAATAATACTCGTATATATTGAGCACGTAAAGGTACATTACAGTTTAATAATTTTTCGATCGCTAAAACATAAGCATGTTCTTGACACATCATTGAAACATAATCTAATCTATCAAAATAAGGTAAAGCTTGTAAATAATTTTTATATTCAATTAATTTTTCTGTACCTCGGTGTAATAAACCAATATGTGAATCAGCTTTTTGTACAACCTCACCATTTAATTCTAAAATTAAACGTAAAACACCATGAGCTGCTGGATGTTGCGGACCAAAATTAATAGAAAAATTTTTTATTTTTTTTAAAGACATTTTTGTTTTTATTCTTTTCAATTAAAATAAATATTTATAAAATAAATTTTTTATAAATATATAGCATATATAGTAAGTAAATATTTATAAAATATTTATTTCTTTTAGATTATGATTTTTCAAGAAATTTTTTTTAATAATTTTGAAATTATTATTCCCGAATTTTTTTTAACAACTATTTTATTAATTTTATTATTATGGGGAGTTTTTTACAAACAAAATCAAAATAATGAAAAAATTTTGATTTTTAAAAATATTACTACTATAATAATATATTTATTATTAATTCTTTTAATATTAACATTAAATATAACAAATATTTCAAATACTATTTTAAATGGTGTTTTAATTATTAATAATTTTACACAATTTATTAAAAGTATTTTAATATTATCAACAATTACTTGTTTTTTAATCCAACAAAAATATTTAATACAACAAAAAATAAATTCTTATGAAATTCCTATATTAATATTAATATCTTTATTAGGTTTAATGTTATTAGTCTCATCAAATCATTTTATTACTTTATATTTAGCAATTGAATTACAAAGTTTAAGTTTTTATATTTTAACTTCAACTCAAAAAAAATCTATATTATCTATTGAAGCAGGTTTAAAATATTTTATTTTAGGATCTATTGCTTCTGGTTTTATTTTATTTGGTTCTTCTATGATTTATGCTATTACAGGTTCATTAAATTTTAATAATATTTTTTTAATTTTATCAAATATTAATTTTTTAAATAATATTAATATATTAATTAGTTTATCTTATGGATTTATTTTTATTTTAATTGGTATTTTATTTAAAATTGGAGCTTCACCTTTTCATTTTTGGTTACCGGACGTATATGAAGGGGCTCCAAATAATATTTCCAGTTTTTTTGCTATTGTACCTAAAATCGCTTTTATTGCTATTTTAATTCGATTATTATTTGATATTTTTATCAATATTTCTTATTTTTTTGAATTATTTTTTTATATTATCTCATTTTTATCTATGTTGTTAGGTGCTTTATCTGCTTTACAACAGCAAAAAATAAAAAGATTATTAGCTTATAGTTCTATAAGTCATATAGGTTTTCTATTAATAGGATTTACAGCAAATATGTTGAATAATATTCCATTTATTTTATTCTATATTATAATTTATATTATAACAAGTATAAATTTATGGACTTCTTATTTATCATTAAATATTAATCATAAACCAATTAAATATTTAACAGATTTATCAAATATCTATATTATTAATAAATTAATTGCCATTATTTTAATGATTAATATTTTTTCATTAGCAGGTATACCTCCATTAGCTGGATTTTTTTCAAAACTATTTATATTTTTTTCTGCAATTAAAAATAATTATTTTAGTTTAGTTTTTTTTGGTATTATTATAAGTGTTGTAAGTTCTTTTTATTATTTAAAAATAATAAAAATTATTTATTTTGAAAAAATACTACGAAAAATGTATATTTCGAAAATAACTAAAACTCAAAGTATAATATTAACTATTAATACTCAGTTTATTTTATTTTTATTTATTTTTCCTAATGTTATATTAATGAATTTACATAAAATTTATTTATATTTATTAATATAATATTTTGTTTGGATAGCTCAGTTGGTTAGAGTAAAAGACTGAAAATCTTTGTGTCGGTGGTTCAAATCCACCTCCAGACAATTTTATTATTTCAATATGTATCTTTTAAGAATAACTTTTAAATCATTTCAAAAAATTAATCAACTTAAACAAAATTTTATAAAATTAAAAAAATTTAATAAATTTAAAAATGTTCAAATACACGGGATATTTCAAGTAAAAAATAAAAATAAAATTTTTACGGTATTAAGATCCCCTCATGTCAATAAAAAATCACGTGAACATTTTATATATAAAAATTATTTACCAAAAATAGATATTAGATTTAAAAATATTTTTCATTTATTAAATTTTTTAATTTTAATTAAAAAATATTTATCGAAAAATTCTTTAATAAATATTAAAATTATAAAAAAAAATTAAAATTATGCTTATAGCTTAATTGGATAAAGCTTTAGATTGCGGATCTAAAAAATGAAAGTTCAAGTCTTTCTAAGCATATATTTATTTTATTTTTGAAGTATAGCCAAGTGGTAAGGCCTCCGTTTTTGGTACGGATAATCAAAGGTTCGAATCCTTTTACTTCAAAAGGGCCTATAACTCAGTTGGTTAGAGTATACGCCTGATAAGTGTAAAGTCAGTAGTTCAAATCTACTTAGGCCCATCGGAATAATTAGCTCAATTGGTAGAGTATTTCGTTTACACCGAAAATGTTAGCGGTTCAAATCCGTTATTATTCAAACATAATATAATAAAATAATATGTCAACCATTAATCAATTATTTTTAAAAAAACAAAAACGATTAAAAAAAAAAAAAAAAATAAAAAGTCCAGCTTTAAAATATTCCCCACAACGCAAAGGTATTTGTTTAAAAGTTTATAAAACAACACCTAAAAAACCTAATTCTGCAATGCGTAAAGTTGCAAAAGTACATTTATCTAGTAGATATACAATAATTACATATATACCCGGTATTGGTCATAATTTACAAGAACATTCTATTGTATTGGTTCGGGGTGGTAGGGTTAAAGATTTACCAGGTGTAAAATATCATACGGTTCGTGGTAAATATGACTTATTAGGAATTTATTCTAGAAAAACATCAAGATCAAAATATGGAACTAAAATACGAAGAGTATAAAATAAAAAAATTATTTATAAATATGTTATTAAAAAAAGGTAAAAAAACTTATTCTGAAAACATATTTAAAAAAATTTTAATTAATTTAAAAAAAATAACAAAACAAAAACCGAATTTTATCTTATTTAAAGCAATTGACAACTTATTACCAAAATTAAAAACAATAAGTATTCCTAATAAAAAAAGAAAAAAACTAAAACAAAAAAGAGATAGATATTTTTTAATGTTATTAAATGAAGATAAACAAATTAAAAAATCAATTTCATGGTTACTTTTAAATTCAAAATTAAAAACAATACAACATGAAATTATTAAAACTTCAAAAAATAAAAGTAAAACAATTAATACTAAAAAACAATATTATAAAAATATTAAAAAATTAAAATTTAATCTTATTTTTGATTAAATTCACATATTATTTATCATTAAATAATTAATTATTACAAATTATTAAATTCTTATGAAAAGTTATTATTATATTAATAAAAAAAACTTGCAAATTGAAACAACAACGGATTTAAATAAATTAAATAACAATTTAAATTTTTTAAAAAATATTACAAAAAATATAAAAAATACACAAAAACACCCTTATCATCTAGTAGATCCAAGTCCATGGCCTTTTGTTATATCATTTGGATTATTTTTTTTAACTTTTGGAAGTGCTATGTATTTTCACGGTTATATAGGTAGTACCTTTTTAATTTTAACAGGCCTTTTAATAGTTATTTTAACTATGTATACTTGGTTCCGTGATATTGTCAGAGAAGCTGTATATGAAGGTCAACATACTAAACAAGTACAATTAGGTTTACGAAATGGAATGCTTTTATTTATTTTAAGTGAATTATTATTTTTTATTAGTTTTTTTTGGGCTTTTTTCCACTCAGCGTTAGCACCGACACCTGAAATTGGATCCTTATGGCCTCCTTTAGGTATTGAAACTGTTAATCCATGGGGAATACCTTTATTAAATACTATAATTTTATTATCATCAGGTGCTACAATTACATGGGCACATCATGCTATTGTTCTTGGTGATAGAAAAAATGCTATTTTTAGTTTAATTATTACAATTTTATTAGCGTTTTTTTTTACCTTAATTCAAGCTTATGAGTATATTGAAAGTTCATTCTCAATATCTGATAGTATTTATGGTACAACTTTTTTTTTATTAACAGGCTTTCACGGTATACATGTTATTGTAGGAACTATTTTTATAATAGTAAGTACTATTCGATTAATTAATCATCATTTTACAAAACAACATCATTTCGGTTTTGAAGCTGCAGCATGGTATTGGCATTTTGTTGATGTTGTGTGGTTATTTTTATTTGTCGCTGTATATTGGTGGGGTGGGAATTAATAAATTTTATGTTTAGTCCTTTAGAGCAATTTGAAATTTTACCTATTTTTTTTTTCCCTTTTGCATTTACTAATGCTTCTTTAATTTTATTAATAGGTTTAATATATTTATGTACATATATATATATAAAAACTAAATTTATTCCAACACGTTTTCAACAAATTTTTGAAATAATTTTTAATATTACTATTGAATTAACTTATTCTAATATAGGAAAAATGGGTAAGCATTTTATTTCATTAATATTTGGAGTTTTTTTTTTTATTTTAATATGTAACTTAATTGGAATGGTTCCTTATAGTTTTACAGTGACGAGTCATTTAATTATTACTTTTAGTTTAGCTTTAACAGTTTATCTTGGTTTTAATTTTATTGGAATTAAAAAACATAAATTAAATTTTTTAAATTTATTATTACCTAGTGGTGCAAGTATTGCATTAGTTCCTATTTTAATTCCTATTGAATTAGTTTCTTATATTTTTCGTGTAATTAGTTTACCTGTACGACTATTTGCCAATATGATGGCAGGTCATACTTTATTAAAAGTAATTGCAGGTTTTGCTTGGACAATGTTAAATGTAAATAGTTTTATTTTTTTTGCTCATTTTGTACCTTTAATTATTATTGTTTTATTAGTAGGTTTAGAAATTGCAGTAGCTTTAATTCAAGCATATGTCTTTACGATTTTAACTTGTATGTATATAAACGATGCTTTAAATTTACATTAATAATATAATAAGGAAAAATAGCTTAGTTGGTTAGAGTAATAGCTTGTCACGCTATAAGTCGCGGGTTCGAGTCCCGTTTTTTCCGTTAATTATATTAAAATTATTTATAAATATGTTATTAAATTATTCCAATATTTTTTTATTTTTAATATTAAGTTTTTTTTTATCAATTTTAATTTTCATTTTATCTTTTTCTTTAATTAAACAAAAAGACGATTTAGAAAAGTTAACAGCTTATGAATGTGGATTTAATCCTTATGATGATGCTAGAAAAATTTTTGATGTAAAATTTTATCTAGTAGCTATTCTTTTTATCATTTTTGATTTAGAAGCTGTTTTTATTTTTCCTTGGGTTTTAACTTTAAGTTCAAATTTTTCATGGGGTTTTTGGACAATGATTGAATTTTTAATTGAATTAATTATAGGTTTTATTTATATTTGGTGTAGTGATGCTTTAGAATGGTAAAAATAAATAAAATTTATCAATTTTTATCAAATTATTTTAAAAATTATTTATAATACTTTATAAAAATAAAATATTTTATAAAATCTATTATTTAAGATATTTTAAATAAAAAAAAATTGATAATACATTTATGTTATTACAAGCTTCTAAATTTTTAGGTGCAGGATTAGCCACCTTGGGATTAATCGGTGCCGGTATTGGTATTGGTAATGTTTTTGGTTCTTTAATTATAGGTATTTCAAGAAATCCTTCTTTACAACAAGAATTAATGAGAACCGCTATTTTAGGTTTTGCATTAACTGAAGCAATCGCTTTATTCTGTTTAATGATGGCATTTTTGATTTTATTTGCTTTTTAATTTATCTTACATTTTATAAAATATAATAAATTTATTTTATTATATGCTATTCTTTATATTTAAAAATAAATGTAGAGAATAATATATAGAATATTTATGATCAATAAATATTTATATTTATTTCTTATGAAAATATTAAACAATTTTAGTCAATATTTATTACAAATTTTACCTATAATAAATTATACAATATATAAAAACGAATTATGTATAAATATTTCTACTAATAAATTAATTCCGATCTTATTTTTTTTTAAAAATCATACCAATAGTCAATTTAAAATATTATCGGAAATTTGTGCTGTAGATTATATTAATAAAGAAAAACGTTTTGAACTTGTTTATAACTTGTTAAGTATTCGTTTTAATAGTCGTTTAAAAATTAAAATTCTAACTAACGAACTACAACCAATCGATTCAATTATAACAATATATAAATCTGCTAATTGGTGTGAAAGAGAAATTTGGGATATGTTTGGTATTTTTTTTGTCAATCATCCAGATTTGCGGAGAATTTTAACTGATTATGGTTTTGAAGGATATCCTTTACGAAAAGATTTTCCTTTAAGTGGTTTTTTAGAAGTTTTTTATAATGAATTAAAAAAAAGAGTAGTTTATGAACCGATTAATTTATCTCAACAATATAGATTATTTGAATTTACTAACCCATGGGATAAAAAAATCAATATTTAATACTTTTTAATTATTTTTGTTTTTAGGTTAAATTTTATTTCAGATTTATGAGATGGAATAAAAAATCGTTATTTACAGTTATTAATAATCATTTAATTGATTATCCTACACCAGTTAATTTAAATTATTTTTATGGATTTGGTTCATTAGCAGGTATTATGTTAGTTGTACAAATTTTAACTGGTATTTTTTTAGCAATGCATTACACACCACATATTGATTTAGCTTTTAACAGTATTGAACACATTATGAGAGATGTTAATTATGGTTGGTTAATTCGATATACTCATGCCAATGGTGCTTCTTTTTTTTTTATTGTTGTTTATATACATATTTTTAGAGGTTTATATTACGGTTCGTATATTACACCGCGAGAAGCTTTGTGGTGTTCGGGTGTTATTATTTTTATTTTAATGATGGCAACTGCATTTATGGGTTATGTTTTACCTTGGGGTCAAATGAGTTTTTGGGGTGCAACTGTTATTACGAATTTATTTTCAGCAATACCTTTAATAGGTAAAAATATTGTTGATTGGTTATGGGGCGGATTTGCTGTTGATAATCCCACATTAAATCGTTTTTTTAGTTTACATTTTACTTTTCCTTTTTTAATTATTGGTGCTGTTTTAATTCATTTAATTTTATTACATGAAGTTGGTTCAAATAATCCATTAGGTATTATTTTAAAAACTGAAAATATTTCATTTTATCCGTATTTTTATACAAAAGATCTATTTGGTTTAATCGTATTATTTTTAATATTTTTTATTTTTGTTTTTTATTATCCCAATACTTTAGGTCATCCAGATAATTATATTGAAGCAAATCCAATGAAAACCCCTTTACATATTGTTCCTGAATGGTATTTTTTACCTTTTTATGCAATTTTACGATCTATCCCTAACAAAATTGGAGGTGTAATTGCTATGTTTGGTTCTTTACTTATTTTATTAACAATTCCTTTCACAAATTCATCAGAAATTAGAAGTACAACTTTTAGACCTATTTTTAAAATTTGTTATTGGTTATTAGTTATAGCTTTTTTTTTATTAGGTTGGGTAGGGCAATGTCCTGTTGAATACCCTTTTACTGAAATTGGTGTCATAAGTATGATTTATTATTTCTTTTTTTTTATTGTAATTATACCTTTTTTAGGTAGATTTGAAATTTATTTAATTCGTTATAATAAAAATATAAAATAAAAATATATTTTTATTTCAATAATACAAATCATTATGTTGTTAATACTTATAAATTTATTTAAAATAATAATATATAAAATTCAAAAATTTTCAAAAACAGAAAAATATAAATATTTAAGTTATAAAATAAAATATTATATGAAAATTATGGCTGCTATATATCTATCTATTAGATTTTTGCCTTTTTTCGTCGATTTATATCTCTTTTTTGTCGATTTATATATTTTTTCTCAGTCGTTCGAAGAAATTATCATTTATATTGAGGATCTTGAAGATTTTATTTTATTCTTTGTGTGTATCTATATTTTACGCAAAAAAATTTAAATTAAAAACATCTTTTTAACATATTTTAAATTAAATTAAATTTCTCTTTGAAAAATTTAATTTTATAACAAGTAAAATAAAAATTATTAAAAAATCAATGGTTTAAGGGATTAAACAAAATCTTATTAGTATACTTTTGTTATACATTTCAAAATTTATTACAATATATGTTATTATTATAATATATATTTTTTCAAAAATATGATTATTTTAAAAATAATTCAATCAATAATTCTTATATTCAAAATTTATCGATATTTAAAAAAAAAAAACTTATTATCTATTTACTTATTTTGTATGTATTTTTTTCTACCCTTTGACTTAACCTTCTTAGATGATGAAGATAATATTGATCAAGATGAAATAGAAAAAAAAAAGAAATCCATAGAACAAACATCAAATAATAAGGATTTATATAAATATTTAATTGGAGCTTCTTGTATATTATTATTATTTATTTTAATTGTTTATTTTTATAACGGTGATAACCCCCCTTTTATAGATAATGATAGTCAATCAGATAATAATAGTCAATCAGATGATAATAGTATATATAGTCTATCAGAGGAATCAGAAAAGAAAATGCTGGATCAATTTTTTGAAGATACTATTAGTGATTTAGAGAATCCTGCTATTAGAAAACTAATTTTAGAAACGTCCCCTAAAGAAAGTTTTGTTGATGAAGTTCATGAATTACGTAAACAACTAGAAGAATTGGCTAAAAAATAATAATTATGAAATTAAAAAATAAAAAAAAATTAAATTAAGAGGAAAAATTTTTTAATATATCCTCAATTCGATAAAAATATAGAATTTTTAAAAGAAGAGGTATTATTTCAATTAAATGAACATTATTTAATAGGTGAAGAAAAACATGAAGATGAAGGAATTCATATACATTATTTTTTTGAATTAAAGACTTCTATGAATGTAAATTATTTGAATTTAGAATTAGAGAATCAAATATATCATGGAAATTATTAAATAGGAAAGAAAAAAAATTTATTAATTGAATATATAATAAAAGATGGAAATTTTATAACAAATATGAAGTTACCTATAAAAGTGGAAAATTATTAACATCAATAGAACATTTATTTCATAAATGTTCAGAAAAAGGTTTACAAGCAACACGTGGTGGAACAATTATGAAAAATTTAACAGAATTCAATGAATATAATATTCAAAAAGAGTCAAAAAAAAAATAGAACAAAATGTATTTTTAATTGAAGATTTTGATCCAATTATCAGAAAATAAAGCTAAAAAAATAGAAAATTGAATAAAAAATGCACCCGAACACCATTATTAAACTATTTGATTTCAATTTGTAAATCTTATAATTCGTTAGTATGGAAAAAATCGATCCAGTGATCCAAATAGAAAAGAAAAGGGGCTAATAAAAGAATGAAAAGTGGAAAGAAGTAGAATTTATAATAATTGAAAAAAGAAAGAAAAGGTTAAAAAGGTTTTGGTTTTTCGAAATGGCATAAAAGATGAATATCTATTATTCATCTTTTAAAGTAAAAAATAACTATGCGGATAGTTATGATACAACTAAGGTCTAAAGTTAATGTTCGGCGGATGATTCCGTAGTTTGTGGATTTACACTATCATACAACCCTGGAGTAGTACTTCTACCTGCTCGAATGTCGCAAACTACTCGAAATAGTTTATGTAAATGGTTAAGCTCCTCAAAAATACGTTCAAAAATCTCATCCCGTATATCTAAAGTATCCGTAAATATTTGTTGATTGGTTTGCACACTGTCAACAAGACTGACTGTAATACCAGTATATTCGGTAAGTTTCGCCCATTTCTGATATATTTTTATTAATGACATCGGCTGACCCTACGCCTCCAAGGCCAAAGAAAAAGTAGATTGTAATTATTCCAACTATTAATAAAGCCCCAAGCTAAATAAGTATTAGAATGATTTTCCAAAAAATATTTATCCTGAACGATCATCTTTTGTTTAATTTCGAGTTGAATTGATTTTATTTCTTGTAAGGTATGTAAAATATTTTTTTGGTTTTCTTGAAAAGTTTCTAATTCATCAGCATAACCCAATAAATAAATTAAATTTTTTAAAATTTTTTTCTATCATAATTTATTTAAAATGATAGATTTCTATTTATATACCATATAAATAGATAGATTTCTATTTATATACCATATAAATAGATAGATTTCTATTTATATACCATATAAATTGATAGATTTCTATTTATATACCATATAAATAGATAGATTTCTATTTATATACCATATAAATTGATAGATTTCTATTTATATACCATATAAATTGATAGATTTCTATTTATATACCATATAAATTGATAGATTTCTATTTATATACCATATAAATTGATAGATTTCTATTTATATACCATATAAATAGATAGATTTCTATTTATATACCATATAAATTGATAGATTTCTATTTATATACCATATAAATTGATAGATTTCTATTTATATACCATATAAATAGATAGATTTCTATTTATATACCATATAAATTGATAGATTTCTATTTATATACCATATAAATTGATAGATTTCTATTTATATACCATATAAATTAATAGATTTCTATTTATATACCATATAAATTGATAGATTTCTATTTATATACCATATAAATTGATAGATTTCTATTTATATACCATATAAATAGATAGATTTCTATTTATATACCATATAAATAGATAGATTTCTATTTATATACCATATAAATTGATAGATTTCTATTTATATACCATATAAAATGATAGAAAAAAAAATTTACTTTAACGTAAACCTTTATTAAACGCAATGTCTTCATCGATCATCTCCTCCGTTACCTTTTCAATTGGTATTTTTTTCATTGTCTTAACATCTATCAAATCAAAATACCGCCCCATATTTTGGGGGCATCCTGTTTTTATAATTGTAGGTGTCTCAAATTGTGGTTTTGGTTTAGGTTGAATCGGATAAAGTTCTTTGGGTATATCTAATTTATAACCAAACCCCTTATCGGCTCCGTCTTCCCCCCCAAAAATAACCAATAAGACACCTATTACAAACCCCACAAAAAGTATAGTAAAAAAGATTTGATGTTGTTCTATGGATTTCTTTTTTTTTCTATTTCATCTTGATCAATATTATCTTCATCATCTAAGAAGGTTAAGTCAAAGGGTAGAAAAAAATACATACAAAATAAGTAAATAGATAATAAGTTTTTTTTTTTAAATATCGATAAATTTTGAATATAAGAATTATTGATTGAATTATTTTTAAAATAATCATATTTTTGAAAAAATATATATTATAATAATAACATATATTGTAATAAATTTTGAAATGTATAACAAAAGTATACTAATAAGATTTTGTTTAATCCCTTAAACCATTGATTTTTTAATAATTTTTATTTTACTTGTTATAAAATTAAATTTTTCAAAGAGAAATTTAATTTAATTTAAAATATGTTAAAAAGATGTTTTTAATTTAAATTTTTTTGCGTAAAATATAGATACACACAAAGAATAAAATAAAATCTTCAAGATCCTCAATATAAATGATAATTTCTTCGAACGACTGAGAAAAAATATATAAATCGACAAAAAAGAGATATAAATCGACGAAAAAAGGCAAAAATCTAATAGATAGATATATAGCAGCCATAATTTTCATATAATATTTTATTTTATAACTTAAATATTTATATTTTTCTGTTTTTGAAAATTTTTGAATTTTATATATTATTATTTTAAATAAATTTATAAGTATTAACAACATAATGATTTGTATTATTGAAATAAAAATATATTTTTATTTTATATTTTTATATTTGATTTATTAGTTATCAATTTTATCACCATAAATTAAAGTTACATAAACAATGTAAAAAAAAAATAAAGCTGAAAAAAATGAAATGTAAGATCCAAAACTGCTAACAGCATTCCAACCACTCATAGCATCAGGAAAATCTGGAATTCTTCTAGGCATTCCAGCTAACCCTAAAAAATGCATTGGAAAAAAAGTAATGTTTACACCAATAAAAAATAACCAAAAATGGATTTGACCTAAAACTTCTGGATATTTACGACCAGAAATTTTTCCAATCCAAAAATAAAATCCTGTAAAAATACCAAAAACAGCACCCATAGATAATACATAATGGAAATGTCCTACAATATAATAAGTATCATGTAAAGCAATATCTAAACCTGAATTAGACATAACAACACCAGTTACTCCACCCATAACAAATAATAAAATAAATCCTAAAGTAAATAATAAAGGTGTTTCAAATTTTAAAGAACCACCCCACAAAGTAGCTAACCAACTAAAAATTTTAATACCTGTAGGTACTGCAATTATCATGGTAGCAGCTGAAAAATAAGCCCTAGTATCAACATCTAATCCAACAGTAAACATATGATGTGCCCAAACAATTGAACCTAATAAACCTATAGATAACATTGCATAAACCATACCTAAATAACCAAAAACATTTTTTCTAGCAAAAAAAGCAGAAACTTGACTAATAATACCAAAAGCGGGTAAAATTAAAACATAAACCTCTGGATGACCGAAAAACCAAAATAAATGTTGATATAATACAGGATCACCACCACCAGAAGGATCATAAAACGAGGTATTTAAATTTCTATCCGTTAATAACATCGTAATAGCACCAGCTAAAACAGGTAAAGTTAATAATAAAAGAAAAGCTGTAATAAGAATAGACCAAACAAATAAAGGTAATCTATGAAAACTTAAACCAGGCGATCGCATATTATAAATAGTTGAAATAAAATTAATTGCTCCTAATAATGATGAAATCCCTGATAAATGTAAACTAAAAATAGCTAAATCAACAGAAGGCCCTGAATGTGCTTGAACACTTGATAGTGGTGGATAAACCGTCCAACCTGTACCAGCACCAGATTCAACAAGAGCTGATGAAACTAATAATAATAAGGCTGGAGGTAATAACCAAAAACTTATATTATTCATACGGGGAAAAGCCATATCAGGTGCACCAATTAATAAAGGAACAAACCAATTACCAAAACCACCAATTAAAGCAGGCATTACTAAAAAAAAAACCATAATAAATGCATGAGCAGTAACTACAACATTATATAATTGATGATTTCCCATAAAAATTTGATTACCTGGTTGAGCTAATTCCATTCTAATTAAAAGAGATAATGTAGTACCTATAATACCTGCAAAAGCACTAAAAATTAAATATAAAGTTCCTATATCTTTATGATTTGTTGAAAAAAGCCATCGAGTAGACCATTGTTCAATATTTTGAAAATTCATTTATATATTTTAAAATTTTTTAATTAAATGTAAAATTATATTTTTATTTTTAGAGTAAAAAACGTTGGTTTTTAATCTTTATTATTTTTAATAAAAAAATTTTTTAATTTTATTAATTATTTGTTTAATGTCAGTAAATATTAATAAAATTAAAAAAATTATACTTATGATTTTAAATAACATAGAAATTTTTAATTAAATATTAAAATTAATTTTATTTTTTAACCAACTTAAATAATCCACTAATGAAACAGCTTCAACAACAATAGGCATAAATCCATGATTTACACCACAAATTTCACTACATTGACCATAAAAAACACCTTCTCTTTTAATAAACATTGATGTTTGATTTAAACGACCTGGACATGCATCTAATTTAATACCTAATGAAGGGATAGCCCATGAATGTAAAACATCAGAAGAAGTAATTAATATTCGAATATGACTATTAGTTGGAACTACTACTCGATTATCTACCTCTAAAATACGAAATTGACCTATAGCTAAATCATCTTCTTGTATCATATAACTATCAAAAATTAAAGGTTCATCCGAAAATTCAAGATTATCTGAATATTCATAACTCCAATACCATTGATTTCCAATTACTTTTAACGTTATAATGGGGTCAATTACCTCATCCATTGAATATAATAATGCAAACGAGGGGATAGCTATAATTAATAAAATTAGAGCAGGAATAGAAGTCCAAATAATTTCAATCGTAGCACCATGTACAATAGTTGAGGGGATTTTATTTTTTTTTCATTAAAAAGAATAATAACTTTAAATAATAACCAACAAACAAATACTGTAATAATAATTAAAAAAAACATTAAATCATGGTGAAAATTTATAATTCCTTCCATAACCGGTGTTGCTGGATCTTGAAAACCTGCTTGCCAGGGTTCAGCATAATCCATTAATGTATTTTGAAATATAATATAATTTTTTATTATCATAAAATTTTTAAAAGTTTGTTATTTT
>MIQA02022159.1:0-20767 GCA_001887855.2 Sclerospora graminicola | reverse complement strand
AGAATAATAACTTTAAATAATAACCAACAAACAAATACTGTAATAATAATTAAAAAAAACATTAAATCATGGTGAAAATTTATAATTCCTTCCATAACCGGTGTTGCTGGATCTTGAAAACCTGCTTGCCAGGGTTCAGCATAATCCATTAATGTATTTTGAAATATAATATAATTTTTTATTATCATAAAATTTTTAAAAGTTTGTTATTTTAGTTTTTAATATATACAAAATTAATTAATTTAAAATTAAATAAATTAGTAATATTTAATTTTTTCTCTTAAATAACTTATACAATTTTAGAAGTTTATTTTAAACTATTTTTATTATAAATATTATAAATCTAATTGAAATCCCCTGGTTGAAAAGTATTTTAATAAAATTTTATTTTTATAACTTGAATTTATTAATTCAGATTTTATTAAAATTTTTTTGATTTAATAATATTTATTAAATAAAAAAGGAATAATGGGACTTGAGCCATAAACATAATTTTGGGAGCTATGCTTTTCAATTAAACATTTTCCCAGATTTAAAGTTAATTTAAGAATGTAAAAGATCTCCTTGCCTCCGACACAGGTTCCTAAGATACCTTTGTTTAGCGACTTCATCAAAGTACTAATTACTTTCTAAGTATTTTAATTATTTAATTACTTATAAATTATTTTTAATTAAATAGTTATTTAAAATTATTAAATACATTAAAATCATTTTAAAAATAATTAACTTCCCTGATGTGACGGGCGGTGTGTACAAAGTCCCAGTAACATATTCACCGCAACATGCTGTTTTGCGATTACTAGCGATTCCAACTTCATAAGGGCGAGTTTCAGCCCTTAATCCGAACTAAGATAATTTTTAAAGATTTGCTCCAACTTAACATTATTGCTTCTCATTGTGATTATCATTGTAGCACGTGTGTAGCCCAACTCATAAGGGCCATAAAGACTTGACGTCATCCCCATCTTCCATTAACCTATCATTAATCTTTTTGTTAAAGTTCTTTTATTTTATTTTAATAAATTAGCAACTAACAATAGGGGTTGCGCTCGTTAAAGGATTTAACCAAACATTTCACAACACGAGCTGACGACAGCCATGCAACACCTGTTTTTTATATAAAATTTTATATAAAAATTAGCAAGAGTTGGTAAGGTTTTGCGCGTATTATCGAATTAAACCACATGCTCCACCGCTTGTGTAGACTCCCGTCAATTCCTTTGAATTTCAATCTTGCGATTATACTTTTCAGGCGGAGTGCTTAACGCGTTAGCTGTTATATCTAAAAATTCTAAATATTAGCACTCATCGTTTACGGCATGGACTACCGGGGTATCTAATCCCGTTCGCTACCCAAGCTTTCGTTTCTCAGTGTCAGTATATACCCAGATAATTGCCTTCGCCATAGGCCTTCCTTCTATTATCAACGTATTTTATCACTCCAATAGAAATTCCATTATCCTCTATTTATACTCTAGTTTATCAGTTTTGAAAAAATGTATAAAGTTGAGCTTTAATTTGTTTCTTTCAACTTAAAAAACCACCTACAAACTCTTTACGCCTAATCATTCCGAATAATGCTCGCTCCTCCCGTATTACCGCGGCTGCTGGCACGGGTATTAGCCGGAACTTCTTTTTTAAGTACTGTCATTTTCCTCCTTAATGAAAGAGCTTTACAACCTAATTAGCCTTCTTCACTCACTCGGTATTACTGGATCAAGCTTTCGCTCATTGTCCAAAATTCCCCACTGCTGCCTTTAAAAAAGTTTGGGCCGTGTCTCAGTTCCAATGTGGCTGATCGTTCTTTCAAACCAGCTAAAGATAAAAGGCTTGGTAGGTCTTTTAAACTACCAACTACCATAATCTTACGCAAACTCATCTTTTAACGTTAAAAACTTTAATTTATTTATTCAGTATTTTTATAAAAATAATTATTCTGAATTAAAAGGTAGATAATTCACGTGTTACTCACCCGTCCGCTATGTTTTAAATACATTTAACTTGCATGTGTTAAGCATACCGATAGCATTTATTCTGAGCCAGGATCAAACTCTATTTAAATTTTAATATTAATTATTTAATAATAATTTTTCAAATAATTAAATTTTAAAAATTTAATTAATAAAACATTCTTATATTAATTTTATCTTAAAAGATAAAAATTTTTTAATTTTTAATAAATAATTTTCATTAATAGTTGGAGAAAGTAGGATTTGAACCTACGTAGAAAATATTTCAACAAATTTACAGTCTGCCGCTTTTAACCCCTCAGCCATTTCTCCTTTATATTTTGATGTGATTAGTGGGACTCGAACCCACAATATTTACTTGGAAGATAAAAGATTTACCAATTAATCTATAATCACAAAAAAATGTCAATTCTATTATTATTCCCATTAAATTAAAAAAATGGAAATACCAAATACTGCCTTTGGGTCCATTATATTTATTTAAGCAAAAAAAGGGATTTGAACCCTCAACATTAACCTTGGCAAGGTTATACTCTACCATTGAGCTATTTTTGCTAAGAATTTATTATAAAAAGTGAATTTAATAATAAAAATAATTCATGATTATTTTGTACATTTGTATGAATAGATACATCAATAGATGGTATATTTTTAAATTTTGAAAATTCAGTTTGTAATTCAAAAAAATCAAAAATATTTGAAATTTGAAAATCAAAAATATTTTTATTTTTACAATTAATTTTTATTGAAGTTAAATGTGGTATAATAAAAATTAACACTTTTTCTAAAAAATTAAAAATATTTTTCCGTCTTAAAGTAACTTTACAACCAATAATTGAATTTTTTTTTATTTTTAAATAAATATTATTTTTTTTTGATTTAGTTATAAGAGGTTTTTGATTAGTTATTAATTTTAAAAGTAAAATTATATTAATTAATTTTTTTTTTTCAATATTTGTATTTTTAAATCCAATATTTAAACAAATTTTAGTTATTTTAGGAATTTCAAATATATTTTTAAAATTTAATTTTGTTAAAAGATCATATATAATAACATTTTGATAATGATTTTGTAAATTTTTTTCCATAGATTTTTATAAAATATTTGAAGCTAATGATAATATTTTAAAATTTTTTTGTTTTCGAAATTCAGAAGTAATTGGACCAAATATACGTGTTCCTAAAGGTTTATTTTGATTATTTAAAATAATTATACAATTTTTATCAAATTTTATTAGATTACCAATTGTACTTTTTTTTTGATATATTGTATGAATAACTAAAGCTTTAAATAAATCACCTTTTACTATTTTAATTTTTTTTTTTGGTTCAAACGTAATTTCTTAGTTGAAATTAAAATTGTATCTCCAATTTTTCCTACTTTTTTTTTATAAATTTTAATACATTGTCCTATTTTAATACCACTATTATCATTTATTTTTAATTTAGTTTGAATTTGAATCATAATTAATTATTTTATTATATTATAATAAAATGATGAGAGCAGGACTTGAACCTACATCTTCAGATTATGAGCCTGACAAGTTAACCTATTACTCTATCTCATCATATGCGCAATTTTCGGAAGAAAAGGATTTGAACCTTTGATCTTCTGTTCCCAAAACAGATGCATTAGCCAGACTATGCTATCTTCCGTTTAATTATAATGATGGTAGGACTCGAACCTACAACATTAGGATTATGATTCCCACGCTCTACCTTTAAACTACATCATCTTATTAATAGGTCGAAGTGGGATTTGAACCCACGAGTTAATTTAATTAACCGATAGTTTAGCAAACTATTGCCGTAAACCGCTTGGCTATTCGACCCCAATATAAAAACTTCTTTGATAGGATTTGAACCTATAACCTAATGGTTAACAGCCATTTGCTCTACCGTTGAGCTACAAAGAAATAAATATATTTAAATTTTGTAAACTTTTAGTATTTTAAAGCTAAATATTTTACAATACTTACACTTAAAACCTATCTATGTAATCATCTTTTACAGTTTTTTTATGAAAAATTTTTAAGAACGGTTTCTTACTTAGATGCTTTCAGTAATTATCCAAAATAAATTTAGCTACTCGGCAATGCTTTTAAACAACCGATACACCAGAGATTTACCCTTCTCGGTCCTCTCGTACTAGAGTTAGATTCTTTCATTTTTCAAAATATCTATAGAAGATAGGAACCAAACTGTCTCACGACGTTCTAAACCCAACTCACGTACCACTTTAATCGGCGAACAGCCGAACCCTTGGAACCTTCTTCAGCTCCAGGATGTGATGAGTCGACATCGAGGTGCCAAACGAATCCGTCGATAGGAGCTCTTAGGAGTCATTAGCCTGTTATCCCCGGAGTACCTTTTATCCGTTGAGCGATAATCTTTCCACAAAGAATTATCGGATCACTATGACCGACTTTCGTCCCTGTTTGATATGTCTATCTTACAGTCAAGCAAGCTTTTACCATTATACTCTACAATTGATAAAATTATCCAATTTGAGCTTACCTTTGTACACCTCCGTTACTCTTTAGGAGGTGACCGCCCCAGTCAAACTACCAACCATACACTGTCTATTTAAAAAATATTAGTTATTTATTTTAATAAGAGTGGTATTTCAAAGATATCTAAACAATTTACTAGCGTAAAGGTCTAAACGATTACCACTTATACTACACATATTAGATAAAATAACCATATAAAGATGTAGTAAAGGTTCACGGGGTCTTTCCGTCTAACTATAGAAAATCCGCATCTTCACGGATATTTCAAATTCACTGAGTCAATGTTGGAGACAGCGGGGATGTCGTTACACCATTCATGCAGGTCGGAACTTACCCGACAAGGAATTTCGCTACCTTAGGACCGTCAGAGTTACGGCCGCCGTTTACTGGGACTTCCATTCAATGCGTAAACATTTCCTTTTAATCTTCCAGCACCGGGCAGGTGTCAGACCCTATACATCATGTTACCATTTAGCAGAGTCCTAAGTTTTTATTAAACAGTCGCAACCCCCTATTCTGTGCCACCTAATTAGTTAAATTAGGTACTTTTTATCCCGAAGTTACAAAGTCATTTTGCCGAGTTCCTTCAACATAGTTCTCTCATTCACCTTAGTCTACTCGACCTATCCACCTGTGTCGGTTTAGGGTACGGTTTTTAATTAAAAAAGCTATTTCCTGAAAAATTTAAAATTTTTGTCACTTTTTTTAAAAAATTTAATTTAAAAATTATCCCATCAAAATTTGCTTTCGTCAAATCTTTCTTAGGGGCCGTTTCACTCTATAGAATTCATTTTAACATAGAAACCCTTGGATTTACGGTGATAATGATTAATAGTCATTATTTTTTGTTACTAATGCCAGCATTTTCTTTTCTGATATCTTCAATATATTTCACAATATATCTTTATTAATTTACAGAATGTTCCGCTACCGTTTTATTTTTTCATAAAACTTGCCGCTTCGGTAAATTTCTTAAGTCTCGATACATTTTAGGCGCAAAAAAACTAGACCAATGAGCTATTACGCTTTCTTTAAAGGATGGCTGCTTCCAAGCCTACCTACTGGTTGTCATTATTTTTTTACTTCCTTTTTCACTTAGAATATTATTTAGAGACCTTAGCGATCAATCTGGGCTGTTTCCCTCTTGACAAAAGACCTTAGCGCCTAATGTCTGTCTATTTAAATAACGTTTTTTTGTATTCGGAGTTTCCAAGAATTTAGTAAGTTTTTAAGCCCCTTAGCTCAATGAGTGCTCTACCCCAAAAAAAGATTTTAAATGCTCTACTTCAATAGATTTCGCGGAAAACCAGCTATCTCTGAGTTTGATTAGCCTTTCACTCCTAATCACAAATCATCTCCATATTTTGCCACATATGTGAGTTCGATCCTTCAAATAGTTTTACCTATTTTTCAATCTGTTCATAATTAGATCACTCAGTTTCGGGTCTTATTTATATAACTTACAGCTTTTTAAAACTTGATTTATCTACGCCTACTTTATTAAATTAAGCTTGCTATAACAATAAACTTGCTGGCCCATTATGCAAAAGGTACACTGTCACTTTTTTTAAAAGTTCCAATTGATTATTAACATTAAATTTCAGAATTATTTCAAACTCAAAAGTTTTTTTTCACCTTTCCTTTACAGTACTTGTTCACTATCGATCATTAATTTTTAAAAGGTTTTGAGGGTGGTTCCCCAATATTCAAAAAAGATTACACATACCTCTTTTTACTATTATAAAAAAAAATTATTCTACAGGACTTTCACCTTTTTTAGTAAATTTTTCAAAATTTTTCAAATAATTTAATTGATTTTTATAAACCTAATTTCCATTTTCATTCGTCATTACTTACAGAATCTCGTTTGATTTTTTTAATAGTTACTTAGATATTTCAATTCACTATTTTTAAAATTTTCACAAAGAAAAAGTTTTCTTTAGGAAATCTATATTTCGAAATAATATATTATTTAATATAGCTTTTCGCATTTTTTACGTCCTAAAAATAAAATTAATGCCAAGGCATTCATTTAATGCTTTTATTATTACTATTTATTTATACTTAAACCATTGAAATAAATTGAATTTTTATTTTTTTTTTAAATATTCATTAATTAATTTTAAATTTAAATGAAAAGGATATAAAATTGCTTTAAAAGTAGGTTCTTTAAAAAAAATACCTTTTTTTATTTTTTTATTTCTATATAAATATTCAGTTGTTAAGGGTTTTTTTGGTCTTTTTTCACCTAAAAAATAATAAATATCTTTTTTCTTTCGAAAATAATATTTTTTTTTTTTTTTATTAAAATAAGGTTTATTAATTTTAAAATTTTTATTAATAAATTTTTTTTGGTCATAATTTTTATTAATAAATTTTTTTTGGTCATAATTTTTATTAATAAATTTTTTTTGGTCATAATTTTTATTAATAAATTTTTTTTGGTCATAATTTCTTCATTAATAAATTTTTTTTGGTCATAATTTTTATTAATAAATTTTTTTTGGTCATAATTTTTATTAATAAATTTTTTTTGGTCATAATTTTTATTAATAAATTTTTTTTGGTCATAATTTTTTTTTTTTTTTTGCATATTTATAATTTTTTATAATAAAAACGATATCCCCCTTTTTTAATATAAAATTAGGTTTACTTATAATTTTATTATTAATTTGAACTTTTTTATGATTAATTAATTGTTTTGCTTGAAAAATAGTTTTTACTAATTTTAATCTTACTAAATTAATATCTAAACGACTTTCTAACATTATAATAAATTTTTGAAATATATTTATTTTATTATCTTTTTTTGATAATTTTTTAAATATATTTTTTAATTGATATTCATGAATACATCCATAAAAATTTCTAAATTGTTGTTTTTCAAATAATCTTTTTTGAAAAAATTTTTTACGTTTTTCAGGTTTAATTTCTTTTTTATATCGTAATTTTCTTTTAAATATATTCCATTTTTTTGATCTTAATTTTAATAATTTTAAATTTATATGAATGTTTTTATTATTTTGAAAACATATTTTATTTCTTGGTTTTAATTTATTCATATTATTTATTAAAACATTTTACGTAATAAATACATTAAAATATATATTGATTGAATATTTTTTGAATTTGTTACAATAGGATAATTAATATTTTTCATAGTTTGACTTGTATTAATTAATGAAATTATTGGAATTTTTAAAGTTGAAATTTCTTGATTTAAAAAAGTATCCTTAACTGAACTTTTAATTATTAAAATTAATTTGATTTCATGTTCTTTAATTAAATAATGAATTATTTTATTAAATGTTGTATTTCTAATTTTATTAGTAATTAATCCATTTATCCAGTCATTAGTAAAAAAAATAATATTAGAATGTTTTTTTTTAAATGCGGTTGTAAATAAAAATTTAATTTCATTTGAATTACCAATTATTAAAATTTTTTCTTTTTTTTTTATTGTATATTTTATTAATTTAAAAATACGTTTTAAAAAAAAAGAAACATTTTTTAAATTAATTATAGTATGATCATATCTATTACCATAAATAAATGGTAATATTTCTTTATTTGTATAAATTAATAAATCTCCATACATGTTTTTTGATTTAAATAATAAATTTAATAAAATGTTATTATTTTTTTTTTTTTTTATCATATTTAATTATTTTTTACTTTTTTTTCCTTCTTTTTGAAAAAATTTTTCATTTTTTAATAATAAACCTTTCCCTTTATAAGGTTCAGGTTGTTTATGATTTTTAATATAATAAACAAATTGGTTTAAAAATATATAATCAATACTACTAAAAATTAACATATTTGATTGATTAATAATTTTGATATTAGAAGGAATTGATATAATAATATCATGACTAAATCCTAATTTTAAAATTAAATTATTATTTTTAATAAAAGCTTTAAAACCTATACCTTTTAAAAATAAACTAATTTTAAAACCACGTAAAACACCTTTTATTTTTATTTTAATTAATTTATTATATAAATTTAAAATACTTTTTTTATTTTTAATTATATTATAATTAATTAATAATTTATTTTTTTTAATAAAACAATATATATTATTCATTAATGATAATGATAATAATCCTAAAGATGTTTCAAAAAAAATTATTTCATTTTTATTAAAAATTTTTATATTATTTGGAAAAATAAAACTTTGATCTATAAAAAAAAGTTGAATATTTATTAACGAACTTTTAAAAAAAATTTTATTTTTTAATTTCACATCTGTTTTTAATATTTGAATCATAATTTTAAAAAATTTGACAAATTAATTCACCACCAACATTTAATTTTTTAGCCTGTAAATCAGTTAAAATACCTAAAGATGTTGAAATAAGATAAAAACCTGTTTTTTTTTTATATAAATCTTTATTAGTTATATATAAACGTTTTCCAGGTTTTGATAAACGTTTGATATGTGTTACAACTGCTTTATTTTTTTTATATTTTAAATATATATTTAATTTATTTTTGGAATTTATTTTATAACTTTTTATAAATCCTTCATGAGTTAAAATATTTAGAATATTTATACTTTGTTTTGATTTGTTTTGTATAATTTTTGACTTTTTGGCTAAATAACCATTTTTTATTTGTGAAAATAAATTTGAAAGAGTATCTGTTACAATCATCATAATAAAATTTACCAACTATATTTTGAAACACCGGGTAATAAACCTTTTGAGGCTAATTTACGTAATTGAATTCTTGAAATTTTAAATAAACGATAAATACTTTTAGAACGTCCAGTTAAAATACATAAATTTTTAATTCGAGTAATAGAAGAATTTTGATGAAAAAAAAACCATTTTTGTTGTAATTTCCATCGTAAATCTTTTTTAATATTTAAATTTTTTGAAAGAATTTTTAATGTTAATCTATTTTTTTCAAAATTTTTAAATAAATAACGCTGTTTAATATTTTTTTTTTTTTTTTTTGCATAAAATTATATAATTAAAATCAATATGGAGATAATCGGATTCGAACCGATAACCTTATATTTGCAAAACATATTTTCTACCTATTGAAATATATCCCCAATAAATGTATTGGGATTCGAACCCAAGACCATTGGATTAAAAGTCCAGTGCTCTACCAACTGAGCTATACATTTATTTAAAAATTAATTTAAAATAAAAATTTTTTTAAATAATAAAAATCTTTGATTCAAAAAAAAATTAATTTTTTGTTTTAATAAATTATGAATAATCGGAGTTTCTTGTTTTTTGGTTTTTTCTTTTTTTTTATGTATTGATAATTTTTTGGAAATAGATAATTCAAAAGTAGAACAAAAAGTTGTATAAAAATTATTAAAAAAAAAAAAAAAATTCTTTTTTTCAAAATTAATTTGATTTTTTTTTTTATTATCAAAAATTAATTTTTTTTTTCTAAATTTCAAATTATAACAAATTTGAGGTAAAAAAAAATAAGTAAGAATAATATAAAAAAAAAAGAAAAAAACCAAAAAACAAGAAACTTGATCTAAAAATGAAAATTGATCAAATTGTGGCATAATTTAATATTATTTCTTTTTTTTCAACATATTTTTTCTTTGAAAGAACACTTGTTTTTTCTTGAAAAAATGTTTATTTTTTCTTCTTTTTTTAATTTTTAAAAATTTTAAAATAAATCGAACATAAGAAAGTCTTGATAATTGTTTTTTTTTGAAATTATTAGTTTTTTTATTAAATGTATTATTAATTTTAAAATTTAAATATTTAAATTTATAACAATTAATTAATTGTGTTGCATTAATTTTTTTTTTATAAAGTCCTTTTTTATTATATTTATTAAAATAAAATCTTTTTCGAAAATCCAACGCAATATGTAATTTTTTAGGTTTCATTGTAAAAATATAACCTAAAATAGAAATAAGTATTTTTTTATTTCTTCGAGTTCCACCTAATACACGACCTTTAATTGAAGTATTTTTAGGATTTATAGCATATGGAAACATTATTTTATTAAATTGTTTTAATATATTATAAGTTAAATCATAATTAAATAATAAAATATTTTTATATTTTAAATCTATTGTTGAAATTTCACTTATTTTTATCAAAGTAAATGGTAAATAAATATTTTCATAATTATTGAATTCAATTATAGATGCTTCTAAAATTGGATTTTTATATAAAATTTGATCATTAAATAAAATATTTTTTAATTTAAATTTATTATTTTTTAAATAATTATTTTTTAAAAATTGTGAATATTTTAATAAATTATTAAGTTTTTGTTTTTTTAATTTCTTCATTTAAAATTATTAATTAGGCTTAGTAGGATTTGAACCTACAACTATACCGTTATGAGCGGTATGCTCTAACCAATTAAACTATAAGCCTTATTATTTATAAATAAATTTTGTTTTAACAGGCAATTTATTAGATCCTGCTTTAAGAACTTTTTTTGCATTTTCTAACGAAATACCACTAATCTCATATAAAATTTGACCTTTTTTAACTTTAGCAACCCAAAATGAAACATTTCCTTTTCCTTTACCCATACGATTTTCTGTAGGTTTTGTTGTTATAGGTATATCCGGAAAAATTCGGATCCAAAGAAATCCTAATTTTTTCATTTTTCGAATGATTATTTTACGTGTTGCTTCAATTTGTTTTGAAGTTAAACGGGATTCTTCTGATACTTTAATTGCATATTTACCGTAAATAATTTTACTACCTTTTATTGTTTTACCTATAACTTTACCTTTAAATTGTTTTTTATACTTAGTTTTTTTTGGGAATAGCATAATTAAAAAATTTTTTTCTTTTCTGTAAAAATATTTGTTTTTTTAATTTAAAATTAATTGTCTTTTTTAAGGGTTTAAAAAAAATCCATAATTTAATACTACAAATACCTGATGGTGTTTTAAATTCATTAAAATGATATTTTATATTATATTTTAATGTATTTAAAGGAATTTTACCTTTTTGAAACATTAGTTTTTTTTTACGTTTTGATTTATTTAAACGACCTTTAAATTGTAAACGATATCCAACAAAATTAGAAAATATTTTAAAAAATTCATTAAGCATATTATTAATATTATTTATAAATTTTTTATGTGTTTTTTTTCGTTCTAATGTTTGTTTAATATAAAATGTTATTATATTAATATTTTTAGTATAAAGTGCATAACTAAAATTATAAATCATTTTTTTGATATTTTTATTAATTCGATTATTTTTTTTTATTCGAATAAAAATCTTTTTTAAATGTTGTCTTAAATTAATAAATTCAAAAAAATAAATATTTTTAATAAATATTTTTATATTATTATTTGGATAATATAAATTGAAATGATGTATTATTTTATTAAAAGATAATTTATAATATTTTTTTGCATTTTTTTGAATATAAATATATATATTTATATTATTTGATATTTTTATAATTTTAATATCAATTAATTTTAAATTTTTATAATTAAAAATATTTTGAAAATATTTTTTTATTTCTAAATCAAAATGTAATAAACCGGAATACTCATTATTAGCAACAATCCATTTCGAATTCCAATTCTTTTTTTTATTTAATCTTAAACTAACTGGTATACTTTTTTGACCCATAATTTATTTTTTTTTTTTTATATATATGTTTTTTACGTGTATTAATAAATTCACCAAATTTAAAACCAATCATTTTATCATTTATTTTTAAATTAATAAAAATTTTTCCATTGTAAACACTTACAGAATAATTAACATATTCCGGTAATATAGTTAAATTTTTATTAGTTATTTTCATCCATTTTTTTTTTTTTAAAAAATTAACTTTGAAAAATGGACCTTTATATTTACTTCTTGACATATTTTATTGAATAATTAATTTTTTTTTTTTACGTGTAGGTTTCCCTTTTGTTATTTTACCTTGAGGTGTTACAGAAGGTCGTCCACCACTTGTTTTTCCTTCACCACCACCATGAGGATGGTCTACTGGATTTTTAGCAACCCCTCTTACAACAGGTCGTTTATTTAACCAACGGGAACGACCAGCTTTTCCTAATTTAATTTTTTTATGATTAATATTAGACACGGTCCCTAATGTAGCATAACAAGTTAATAAAATTAATTTTAATTCACCCGAATTTAATCTAATTCGAGCATATTTATTATCAATTTTCTGAATTAATTGTGCAGAAGTACCAGCACTTCTTATTAATTTCCCTTTTGATTGGGGATATAAACTAATATTATGTATTAAACTTCCAATAGGAATATTTTGTAAAGGTAAAGCATTACCTATTTTTAAATCAGCATCTAATGAACTTTTAATATATTGATTAATCTTTAATCCTTCGGGTGCTAAAATTAAATAAGATTGAAAATTATTTTTAATATAAGCAATATTTGCAGAACGATTAGGATCATATAAAATTTTAATTACATAACCTTCAATATTTTTTGATCTATTGAAATTAATGATTCGATATAAACGTTTATGTCCACCACCTCGATGTTTTATAGTTATTTTACCTTGATTATTTTTACCATTTGCACGTTGAAAACCTTTTGTTAATGATTTGATTTTAAAAGTTTGAGTTAAATTATTTTTTTTTAATAAAAATGTTTGACGTTGTGATGGTGTTATGGGATTTATTTTTTTTTCTATCATTTTGTATGGTATATAGATAAAATCTATTATGTTATATATTTTTAATAAAATAATTTCTGATTCAAAAAATATTTTATATGCATTAACTATATTATACGGAATCAATAAATTTCAAGCAAAAAAAATTTGTAAAAATATTGGAATTAATCCTCAAATCACCCTTAATAAACTTAAAAACAACCACGTAAACCGACTTATTACTTATATTAATAAAAATTTAAAAATTGAGCATCTTTTAAAAAAATCAAAAACTGAAAGATTAAATGAATTATTAGAAATTAAAAGTAATAGAGGGGTTAGACGAAGTCAAGGATTACCTGTTAGAGGACAACGTACACATACAAATGCTCGAACTTCAAAAAAATTACAAAATATTTTTATTCAAAAACGTTTTTCACGGAATAAACGTTCATTTAAAAATAAAAAAAAATTAATTAAGAAAAAAAAATAAAATTAATTATTCTATGAATAAAAATAAATTTAAATATAATTTTAAAAATAAATATAAAAAAAAAAATAAAATTAAAAAAAAAAATCCATTAATTTTAGCTAATTTACATGTTATTGCAAATTTTAAAAATACTATTATTAGTTTAACAAAATATAATGGAAATCTTTTACAACAATGGTCTACAAAATCATTAAAAAAAACAAGATTTAAAAAAAATACACCATATAATGTTCAATTAATTGTTTATAAAATTAATAAATATTTATATTTAAAAAATATAAAAAAATTAAAAATTTATTTACATGGTACAGGTTTAGGTAGATATAATATTTTAAAAAAATTAAATAGAAAACAAGTAAAAGTAAAATATATTTTTGATAAAACAACAAAACCTTTTAATGGTTGTAAATTAAAAAAAAAAAAGAGACGTTAAATTTTTATCATGGATAGATGATCGAGTGGTTTAAGGTGTCAGTCTTGAAAACTGAAGTATATAATAATACCGTGGGTTCGAATCCCACTCTATCCTTTAAAAAGCTAGAGACGGATTCGAACCGTCATTCAAGGATTTGCAGTCCTTTACATTACCTTTATGTTATCTAGCCAAAAGTTAAATTATAATATATAATATATGCATAAAAATAAAAAATTTTTTACCTATAAAAATAAAATTATCTTGACAAATGGATCTTCTTTAAAAATAACATCTATTAAGTATTTAAAAAATTATCAAATAAATTTAAAAATTTTTCAATTAAAAAAAACTAAACCCAAAATAAATAAAAATTTTAAATTAAATTTTATTAAAAAAATTATTTAATTTATATTTATTTAAATATATTAAAATATATATAAATATTTCAAAAATTAATATAAATATTAAATAAATGTATAAAAAGTTTATTATATCTGGAGGTGTAATTAAAGTGCTTAATAAAAGTATTTTTAAATAAAAAAATTTTCTAAAATTAATAATTGTTTTAATATGAAAAAATTCATTAATAATTAAAAAAAAAAGAAAAAATAAATAAATAAATATTATAAATATATAAATAAATAAATAAAAAATAAAATTAAAATAATTATTAATTTTTGGTTCAAAATAAATAGTTAACAAATATAAATTTGAAAAATTTAAATTTAATAAAAAATTCCAAATATTAGGAATAATATTTAGAAAAACTAATTGTATTATAAATAAATTAAAAAGTAAATATAAAATATAAAATTTAAAAAATATAAAATTTTCAAATTTATATAAACCTTTTGCTAAAAAAAACCAAATTAATAAAATAGTTAATTGAATTATTATAAAAAAAGATATAAAAGTTGCTATAAGAATATTAGTAATAAAAATTTCAGTAATATTTGTAAAAATAAAATATTTTAACATATTTTTATTAAGTAAATTATTAACTAATAAATATATTAATTGATCAGAAAAATAATATGAAATTATAAAAAGATAAAAAAAAGAAATTAAAAGTACAAAAAAATTATATTTTAATTCAAAAAAATGTAATTGGAAATAGGTTATTATTTTATTTTTTTTCATTTATTTTAAAAAATAAAGCCTACTTGGTGAAATTGGTAAACACGATAGATTTAAAATCTGTTCCCATTTACGGGTTATTGGTTCAAATCCAATAGTAGGTATACATTATCAAAGTGGTGAAATTGGTAAACACGTTACACTTAGAATGTAAAGCTTATAAAAGCATTAAGGGTTCAAATCCCTTCTTTGATAATTCTTAAAGAATATATTTTATACTTAAAATATATTCTTTTAGTGCAAATAAATTCATATTTTAATAACGTTTTGTAAAATATATGATTGAAATATATATTAATAATATTAAATTAAAAGTTAATAAAAATTTAACAGTATTACAAGCTTGTAATAATTTTAAAATTGAAATTCCTAAATTCTGTTTTCAAGAAAATTTACAAATTGCAGGTAACTGTAGAATGTGTTTAGTTGAAATCGACAATTCACCAAAACCTATAGCTTCATGTGCTATGCCTTTAATGTCTAATATGAAAATTTTTACAAATACACCTTTAGTACAAAAAGCTCGAGAAAGTGTATTAGAATTTCTTTTAATAAATCATCCATTGGATTGTCCTATTTGTGATCAAGCTTCTGAATGTGATTTACAAGATCAAACGATGATTTTTGGTTCAGATCGAAGTCGATTTTTCTTTAATAAACGTAGTGTAGAAGATAAATATTGTGGTCCTTTTATTAAAACTATTATGACTCGATGTATACATTGTACTCGTTGTGTTCGTTTTGCAAATGAAATTTGTGGCATTGATGATTTAGGAACAACAGGTCGTGGTAATAAAACAGAAATTAATTTTTATTATCCAAAAATTTTTAATTCTGAATTTTCAGGTAATTTAGTTGATTTATGTCCAGTAGGGGCTTTAACTTCAAAACCTTATAGTTTTAAAGCGCGTTCTTGGGAATTAAAAAAAAAGAAGGTATTGATATTTTAGATAGTATTGGTTCAAATATTAAAATTGATATTTTTAACAATGAAATTGTACGAATTTTACCTAAAACTAATTTTAATATTAATAAAGAATGGATATCTAATAAAACACGATATTGTTTTGATAGTTTAAAATATCAAAGGTTAAAATATCCTTTATTAAAAGATAACAAAAATAAATTTCATAAAATTTCTTGGTTACAGGCATTAAATTTAATCAATCAGAAATTAATAACAATTGATAGTTCTAATATTAAAAGTATTATAGGTAATTTAACGGATTTAGAATCTCTTTTTTTATTAAAAAAAATTTTAAATAAATTAGGAATTTTAAATATTCATTATGAAAATTTTTTAAATAATCAAAATATTAAAATTAATTCTGATATAACATCAAATTTTTTATTTAATAATACTTTAAAATCGATTGAAGAATCAGATCTTTGTTTAATAATTAATAGTAATATACGTAAAGAAGGTTCTATTTTAAATATTCATTTAATTAATCGTTTAAAAAAAGGAAATTTTAAAATAGCTTATATAGGAAATAAAACTAATTTTACTTACCCTATAAAACATTTAGGATTAACATTTCAAACTTTAATAAATATTATTTTAGGAAAACATTCATTTTGTAAAGATTTAAAAAAAGCTAAAAAACCTTTAATTATTATTGGTCAAAATATTATAAATCAAAAAAATGGATTTTTTTTTTTATCAAAATTAAAAAATTTATCAATTTTTAAAAATAATATTAATTTTTTTAACTCTCAAACTACTTTAATTAATTTTTTTGAAATCACTTTTTCAAGATCAACTAATTTAGTAAAAAATTCAAAATTATATTATTTATTTAATACTAATTTACAAACTAAATTAAAAATACCACAAAATAGTTTTATTATTTATCAAGGACATCATTTTACCAAAGATGCACAAAATTCGAATTTAATTTTACCAGGTTTAACTTTTTTTGAAAAAAATGGAATATATATAAATTTAGAAGGATTTATTCAAAAAAATGAACAAATTCTAAATTTAATTACAGAACAACGAAAAGATTCTACAATTTATAGAAATATTTATAAATTTTTATTAAATAAAAATCAATCCAATTTTAATTCAACTTTTTTTTTAAAAATTAAAGATATTTTACCTTATTTATTAAAAAATAAAATTAATATAATTTATAATTTTAGTTTTAATAAAAAACATTTAAAAATTAATATAAATTTTTTAAATTCTTTAATAAAAAATAATTATTATACAAATATATTAGAACAATATTCAAAAATTTTAATTAATTCAAATAAAATTATTAAAAATCATTCCAAATCATTATGATCTACACAATTTTAAAATTTTTAATTTTAGTATTACCTTTATTAATTGCTGTGGCTTATTTTACTTTAGTTGAACGTAAAATATTAGCTTCTATTCAAAGAAGAAGAGGACCCAATGTTGTAGGTATCTTTGGATTATTACAACCATTGGCTGATGGTCTTAAATTATTTGTAAAAGAAACCATTTTACCTAGTAATGCAGATGTTATTTTATTTATATTTGCTCCAATTTTAACTTTTTTTTTAAGTTTATTAAGTTGGGTTATAATACCTTTAGGATTTGGTATGTTTTTTACTGAATTAAATATAGGTATTTTATATTTATTAGCAATTTCATCATTAGGTGTTTATGGTATTATTATAGGTGGTTGGTCAAGTAATTCAAAGTATTCTTTTTTAGGAGCTTTAAGATCAACTGCACAAATGATTTCTTATGAATTAACTATTGGATTTTCAATTCTTGCAGTAACATTATGTGCTAAATCTTTAAATTTAATTTCTATCGTTTTAGCACAAAAAAATATTTGGTACTGTTTTCCTCTTTTTCCTATTTTTTTAATTTTTTTTATATCATCTTTAGCAGAAACCAACCGTCATCCATTTGATTTACCTGAAGCTGAAGCTGAATTAGTTTCAGGATATAATGTTGAATATTCTGCGATGGGTTTTGCTTTATTTTTTTTAGGAGAGTACGCTAATATGTTATTAATGAGTAGTTTAATTACTATTTTATTTTTAGGTGGTTGGTTAGCACCTTTTCCATTTAATATTAATTATATTAATTTTTTACCGGGATCTTTTTGGTTTAGTATTAAAGTATGTTTTTTTGTTATTTTATTTGTAGTATCTCGAGCTATTTTACCTAGATATCGTTATGATCAATTAATGCGTTTAGGTTGGAAAATATTTTTACCTTTTACATTAAGTTGGTTTGTATATACTGCAAGTATATTAATAAGTTTTAATTGGTTATGAGTATTTTAAATCATTTTATTTTTACTTTTTTTTTATTTTGTCTAGGATTATTTGGTATAATTTTAAATAGACAAAATATTATAATTATTTTAATGTCTATTGAATTATTATTACTATCAATTAATTTAAATTTTATTTATTTTGCAGTTTTAATTGATGATTTAATAGGACAAGTTTTTTCATTATTAATTTTAACAGTTGCAGCAGCAGAATCTGCAATTGGATTAGCTATTTTAATTGTTTTTTTTAAATTATATGGCGATATCTCAATTTATAAACTTAATTTATTATCATTATAATAAATTAAAAGTATAGATATAATCGTTTTATCTGAAAAATATTTTTTGAGAAATTATTTAGTATTTAAGTGGAAATATATATTAAATATTTCTTAATTATTTTCATTTATTATGTTATTATTAACGTTAATTTTTTTACCTTTTTTAGGTTCAGTAGCAGCTGGATTGTTTGGTTTTTATATTGGACGTGAAGGTTCAGTATTTATAACTACATTAACAACTTTTTTAAGTTGTATTTTTTCATTAATTATTATTTATAATTCAATTAAACATGAATATGAATATTTTATTTATATTTCAAATTGGATTAATAGCGGTTTATTTAATTGTAATTGGAGTTTTTTATTTGACAGTTTAACAATGATAATGCTTGTTGTTGTAACAAGTATTTCTACATTAGTTCATTTTTATTCTTCAAAATATATGGCTACCGATCCACATTTATCAAGATTTATGTCATTTTTATCATTATTTACTTTTTTTATGATTATATTATTAACTGGTGATAATTTTATGCAAATGTTTGTTGGTTGGGAAGGTGTTGGTTTTTGTTCATTTTTATTAATTAATTTTTGGTTTACACGTTTACAAGCAAATAAAGCTGCTATTAAAGCAATGTTAATTAATCGAATTAGTGATTTAATTTTATTATTAGGTGTTTTAACTATTTTTTATAATATTCGAACTATTGAATATTTTAGTACATTTGCAGCTATTTCCATTGTTAAAGATTTTAATTTTATTTTTTTAAATTATATTTTAAGTATAATAGATGTTGCTTGTATTTTAATTTTTATAGGTGCTATGGGTAAATCATCTCAAATTTTTTTACATTTATGGTTACCTGATGCAATGGAAGGTCCAACCCCTGTTTCTGCTTTAATTCATGCAGCAACAATGGTAACGGCAGGGGGTTATTTAATTACACGTTGTTCTCCTATTTTTGAATATTCTGTATTTTCTTTAAAAGTTATTACAATTATTGGTGCTTCAACTTCTTTTTTTGCAAGTACTGTCGGTTTAGTTCAAAATGATTTTAAAAAAATTGTTGCGTATTCCACTTGTAGTCAATTAGGTTATATGTTTTTTGCTTGTGGTTTATCAAATTATCCTGTAGCTATTTTTCATTTATCAAATCATGCATATTTTAAAGCATTATTATTTTTATGTTCTGGTGCTGTTATTCATGCGATGGGCGATGAACAAGATATTCGAAAAATGGGTGGATTACGGCGTATATTACCCTTTACTTATATAATGTTTTTAATAGGTTCATTATCTTTAATGGGTTTTCCTTTTTTAACGGGATTTTATTCTAAAGATTTAATATTAGAAATAGCTTTTGCTAGTTTTAGTGAAACAGGTCATTTTGCTTATTGGCTAGGTACTATAGGAGCATTTTTTACAGCTTTTTATTCAACTCGTTTAATATTTTTTGCTTTTTTAAGTGAAACAAATGCTTATAAAAATGTTATTAAAAATGCTCATGAAGTACCTTTAGAAATGGGAATTCCTTTAGGTTTATTAGCTTTGGGTAGTATTTTTATTGGTTATCTTTCTAAAGATATGTTTGTTGGATTGGGTTCTAATTTTTGGAATAATTCAATTTATATAAATCCATTAAATAATCAAATGATTGATGCTGAATTTTTACCAACATTTTTTAAATTATTACCAGTTATTTTAAGTTTTGGTGGTTTATTTATTGCTCTTTATTTTTATTTTTTTAAATTTAAATTTTTATATAATTTAAAAATTTCAAAATATGGGATTTATTTTTATAATTTTTTAAATAGAAAATGGTATTTTGATAAAATTTATTATGAATTTATTAATCAATATATTTTAAAAATTGGTTATGATGTTACATATAAAATGGTTGATAAAGGATTAATTGAAATGTGTGGGCCTTATGGTTTAACAGCTATTTTCTCTTTTTTAAGTCAAAAAATAATTTTATTACAAACAGGTTATATTTATCATTATTCATTATTAATGTTAATAAGTACTATATTTTTAATAAATATTATTTTTTTATCTATTATTTATTATTTTAATGGTATTATAATTTTATTATT
>MIQA02022158.1:0-11657 GCA_001887855.2 Sclerospora graminicola | reverse complement strand
ACGACTATTAAAACGAATACTTAACAAGTTATAAACAAGTTCAAAACGTTTTTCTTTATTAATATAATCTACAGCACAAATTTCCGATAATATTTTAAATTGACTATTGGTATGATTTTTAAAAAAAAATAAGATCGGAATTAATTTATTAGTAGAAATATTTATACATAATTCGTTTTTATATATTGTATAATTTATTATAGGTAAAATTTGTAATAAATATTGACTAAAATTGTTTAATATTTTCATAAGAAATAAATATAAATATTTATTGATCATAAATATTCTATATATTATTCTCTACATTTATTTTTAAATATAAAGAATAGCATATAATAAAATAAATTTATTATATTTTATAAAATGTAAGATAAATTAAAAAGCAAATAAAATCAAAAATGCCATCATTAAACAGAATAAAGCGATTGCTTCAGTTAATGCAAAACCTAAAATAGCGGTTCTCATTAATTCTTGTTGTAAAGAAGGATTTCTTGAAATACCTATAATTAAAGAACCAAAAACATTACCAATACCAATACCGGCACCGATTAATCCCAAGGTGGCTAATCCTGCACCTAAAAATTTAGAAGCTTGTAATAACATAAATGTATTATCAATTTTTTTTTATTTAAAATATCTTAAATAATAGATTTTATAAAATATTTTATTTTTATAAAGTATTATAAATAATTTTTAAAATAATTTGATAAAAATTGATAAATTTTATTTATTTTTACCATTCTAAAGCATCACTACACCAAATATAAATAAAACCTATAATTAATTCAATTAAAAATTCAATCATTGTCCAAAAACCCCATGAAAAATTTGAACTTAAAGTTAAAACCCAAGGAAAAATAAAAACAGCTTCTAAATCAAAAATGATAAAAAGAATAGCTACTAGATAAAATTTTACATCAAAAATTTTTCTAGCATCATCATAAGGATTAAATCCACATTCATAAGCTGTTAACTTTTCTAAATCGTCTTTTTGTTTAATTAAAGAAAAAGATAAAATGAAAATTAAAATTGATAAAAAAAAACTTAATATTAAAAATAAAAAAATATTGGAATAATTTAATAACATATTTATAAATAATTTTAATATAATTAACGGAAAAAACGGGACTCGAACCCGCGACTTATAGCGTGACAAGCTATTACTCTAACCAACTAAGCTATTTTTCCTTATTATATTATTAATGTAAATTTAAAGCATCGTTTATATACATACAAGTTAAAATCGTAAAGACATATGCTTGAATTAAAGCTACTGCAATTTCTAAACCTACTAATAAAACAATAATAATTAAAGGTACAAAATGAGCAAAAAAAATAAAACTATTTACATTTAACATTGTCCAAGCAAAACCTGCAATTACTTTTAATAAAGTATGACCTGCCATCATATTGGCAAATAGTCGTACAGGTAAACTAATTACACGAAAAATATAAGAAACTAATTCAATAGGAATTAAAATAGGAACTAATGCAATACTTGCACCACTAGGTAATAATAAATTTAAAAAATTTAATTTATGTTTTTTAATTCCAATAAAATTAAAACCAAGATAAACTGTTAAAGCTAAACTAAAAGTAATAATTAAATGACTCGTCACTGTAAAACTATAAGGAACCATTCCAATTAAGTTACATATTAAAATAAAAAAAAAAACTCCAAATATTAATGAAATAAAATGCTTACCCATTTTTCCTATATTAGAATAAGTTAATTCAATAGTAATATTAAAAATTATTTCAAAAATTTGTTGAAAACGTGTTGGAATAAATTTAGTTTTTATATATATATATGTACATAAATATATTAAACCTATTAATAAAATTAAAGAAGCATTAGTAAATGCAAAAGGGAAAAAAAAAATAGGTAAAATTTCAAATTGCTCTAAAGGACTAAACATAAAATTTATTAATTCCCACCCCACCAATATACAGCGACAAATAAAAATAACCACACAACATCAACAAAATGCCAATACCATGCTGCAGCTTCAAAACCGAAATGATGTTGTTTTGTAAAATGATGATTAATTAATCGAATAGTACTTACTATTATAAAAATAGTTCCTACAATAACATGTATACCGTGAAAGCCTGTTAATAAAAAAAAAGTTGTACCATAAATACTATCAGATATTGAGAATGAACTTTCAATATACTCATAAGCTTGAATTAAGGTAAAAAAAAACGCTAATAAAATTGTAATAATTAAACTAAAAATAGCATTTTTTCTATCACCAAGAACAATAGCATGATGTGCCCATGTAATTGTAGCACCTGATGATAATAAAATTATAGTATTTAATAAAGGTATTCCCCATGGATTAACAGTTTCAATACCTAAAGGAGGCCATAAGGATCCAATTTCAGGTGTCGGTGCTAACGCTGAGTGGAAAAAAGCCCAAAAAAAACTAATAAAAAATAATAATTCACTTAAAATAAATAAAAGCATTCCATTTCGTAAACCTAATTGTACTTGTTTAGTATGTTGACCTTCATATACAGCTTCTCTGACAATATCACGGAACCAAGTATACATAGTTAAAATAACTATTAAAAGGCCTGTTAAAATTAAAAAGGTACTACCTATATAACCGTGAAAATACATAGCACTTCCAAAAGTTAAAAAAAATAATCCAAATGATATAACAAAAGGCCATGGACTTGGATCTACTAGATGATAAGGGTGTTTTTGTGTATTTTTTATATTTTTTGTAATATTTTTTAAAAAATTTAAATTGTTATTTAATTTATTTAAATCCGTTGTTGTTTCAATTTGCAAGTTTTTTTTATTAATATAATAATAACTTTTCATAAGAATTTAATAATTTGTAATAATTAATTATTTAATGATAAATAATATGTGAATTTAATCAAAAATAAGATTAAATTTTAATTTTTTAATATTTTTATAATATTGTTTTTTAGTATTAATTGTTTTACTTTTATTTTTTGAAGTTTTAATAATTTCATGTTGTATTGTTTTTAATTTTGAATTTAAAAGTAACCATGAAATTGATTTTTTAATTTGTTTATCTTCATTTAATAACATTAAAAAATATCTATCTCTTTTTTGTTTTAGTTTTTTTCTTTTTTTATTAGGAATACTTATTGTTTTTAATTTTGGTAATAAGTTGTCAATTGCTTTAAATAAGATAAAATTCGGTTTTTGTTTTGTTATTTTTTTTAAATTAATTAAAATTTTTTTAAATATGTTTTCAGAATAAGTTTTTTTACCTTTTTTTAATAACATATTTATAAATAATTTTTTTATTTTATACTCTTCGTATTTTAGTTCCATATTTTGATCTTGATGTTTTTCTAGAATAAATTCCTAATAAGTCATATTTACCACGAACCGTATGATATTTTACACCTGGTAAATCTTTAACCCTACCACCCCGAACCAATACAATAGAATGTTCTTGTAAATTATGACCAATACCGGGTATATATGTAATTATTGTATATCTACTAGATAAATGTACTTTTGCAACTTTACGCATTGCAGAATTAGGTTTTTTAGGTGTTGTTTTATAAACTTTTAAACAAATACCTTTGCGTTGTGGGGAATATTTTAAAGCTGGACTTTTTATTTTTTTTTTTTTTTTTAATCGTTTTTGTTTTTTTAAAAATAATTGATTAATGGTTGACATATTATTTTATTATATTATGTTTGAATAATAACGGATTTGAACCGCTAACATTTTCGGTGTAAACGAAATACTCTACCAATTGAGCTAATTATTCCGATGGGCCTAAGTAGATTTGAACTACTGACTTTACACTTATCAGGCGTATACTCTAACCAACTGAGTTATAGGCCCTTTTGAAGTAAAAGGATTCGAACCTTTGATTATCCGTACCAAAAACGGAGGCCTTACCACTTGGCTATACTTCAAAAATAAAATAAATATATGCTTAGAAAGACTTGAACTTTCATTTTTTAGATCCGCAATCTAAAGCTTTATCCAATTAAGCTATAAGCATAATTTTAATTTTTTTTTATAATTTTAATATTTATTAAAGAATTTTTCGATAAATATTTTTTAATTAAAATTAAAAAATTTAATAAATGAAAAATATTTTTAAATCTAATATCTATTTTTGGTAAATAATTTTTATATATAAAATGTTCACGTGATTTTTTATTGACATGAGGGGATCTTAATACCGTAAAAATTTTATTTTTATTTTTTACTTGAAATATCCCGTGTATTTGAACATTTTTAAATTTATTAAATTTTTTTAATTTTATAAAATTTTGTTTAAGTTGATTAATTTTTTGAAATGATTTAAAAGTTATTCTTAAAAGATACATATTGAAATAATAAAATTGTCTGGAGGTGGATTTGAACCACCGACACAAAGATTTTCAGTCTTTTACTCTAACCAACTGAGCTATCCAAACAAAATATTATATTAATAAATATAAATAAATTTTATGTAAATTCATTAATATAACATTAGGAAAAATAAATAAAAATAAAATAAACTGAGTATTAATAGTTAATATTATACTTTGAGTTTTAGTTATTTTCGAAATATACATTTTTCGTAGTATTTTTTCAAAATAAATAATTTTTATTATTTTTAAATAATAAAAAGAACTTACAACACTTATAATAATACCAAAAAAAACTAAACTAAAATAATTATTTTTAATTGCAGAAAAAAATATAAATAGTTTTGAAAAAAATCCAGCTAATGGAGGTATACCTGCTAATGAAAAAATATTAATCATTAAAATAATGGCAATTAATTTATTAATAATATAGATATTTGATAAATCTGTTAAATATTTAATTGGTTTATGATTAATATTTAATGATAAATAAGAAGTCCATAAATTTATACTTGTTATAATATAAATTATAATATAGAATAAAATAAATGGAATATTATTCAACATATTTGCTGTAAATCCTATTAATAGAAAACCTATATGACTTATAGAACTATAAGCTAATAATCTTTTTATTTTTTGCTGTTGTAAAGCAGATAAAGCACCTAACAACATAGATAAAAATGAGATAATATAAAAAAATAATTCAAAAAAATAAGAAATATTGATAAAAATATCAAATAATAATCGAATTAAAATAGCAATAAAAGCGATTTTAGGTACAATAGCAAAAAAACTGGAAATATTATTTGGAGCCCCTTCATATACGTCCGGTAACCAAAAATGAAAAGGTGAAGCTCCAATTTTAAATAAAATACCAATTAAAATAAAAATAAATCCATAAGATAAACTAATTAATATATTAATATTATTTAAAAAATTAATATTTGATAAAATTAAAAAAATATTATTAAAATTTAATGAACCTGTAATAGCATAAATCATAGAAGAACCAAATAAAATAAAACCAGAAGCAATAGATCCTAAAATAAAATATTTTAAACCTGCTTCAATAGATAATATAGATTTTTTTTGAGTTGAAGTTAAAATATAAAAACTTAAACTTTGTAATTCAATTGCTAAATATAAAGTAATAAAATGATTTGATGAGACTAATAACATTAAACCTAATAAAGATATTAATATTAATATAGGAATTTCATAAGAATTTATTTTTTGTTGTATTAAATATTTTTGTTGGATTAAAAAACAAGTAATTGTTGATAATATTAAAATACTTTTAATAAATTGTGTAAAATTATTAATAATTAAAACACCATTTAAAATAGTATTTGAAATATTTGTTATATTTAATGTTAATATTAAAAGAATTAATAATAAATATATTATTATAGTAGTAATATTTTTAAAAATCAAAATTTTTTCATTATTTTGATTTTGTTTGTAAAAAACTCCCCATAATAATAAAATTAATAAAATAGTTGTTAAAAAAAATTCGGGAATAATAATTTCAAAATTATTAAAAAAAATTTCTTGAAAAATCATAATCTAAAAGAAATAAATATTTTATAAATATTTACTTACTATATATGCTATATATTTATAAAAAATTTATTTTATAAATATTTATTTTAATTGAAAAGAATAAAAACAAAAATGTCTTTAAAAAAAATAAAAAATTTTTCTATTAATTTTGGTCCGCAACATCCAGCAGCTCATGGTGTTTTACGTTTAATTTTAGAATTAAATGGTGAGGTTGTACAAAAAGCTGATTCACATATTGGTTTATTACACCGAGGTACAGAAAAATTAATTGAATATAAAAATTATTTACAAGCTTTACCTTATTTTGATAGATTAGATTATGTTTCAATGATGTGTCAAGAACATGCTTATGTTTTAGCGATCGAAAAATTATTAAACTGTAATGTACCTTTACGTGCTCAATATATACGAGTATTATTTTCAGAAATTACACGTATACTGAATCATTTATTAGCAGTTTGTTGTCATGCTTTAGATGTAGGAGCAATGACGCCGTATTTTTGGGGATTTGAAGAACGTGAAAAATTGATGGAATTTTATGAACGAGTATCCGGTGCACGTATGCATGCAGCTTATTTTAGACCTGGCGGTGTTAATCAAGATTTACCGAAAGGATTATTAAATGATATTTATATTTTTTGTAATCAATTTAATACTCGATTAGATGAAATTGAAGAAATGTTAACTAATAATAGAATTTGGAAACAACGATTAGTAGATATTGGTGTAGTTTCAATGAAAGATGCTTTAAATTTAGGTTTTAGTGGTGTAATGTTACGTGGATCAGGTATTTCTTGGGATTTACGTAAAACACAACCGTATGAAATTTATGATCAGTTAGAATTTGATATACCAGTTGGTACAAATGGTGATTGTTATGATCGTTATTTAATTAGAATTGAAGAAATGCGTCAATCTATTCGAATTATTTCACAAATATTAAATAAAATTCCACAAGGTCCTATTAAATTAGATGATAAAAAAATTACAAATCCTAATCGAATTCAGATAAAAAATTCAATGGAATCTTTAATTCATCATTTTAAATATTATTCAGAAAATATTAGTGTAAGTAGTGGTGAAACCTATACAGTTATTGAAGCACCTAAAGGAGAATATGGTGTTTATTTAATATCGGATGGAACAAATAAACCCTATAGATGTAAAATAAAATCACCAGGATTTTTTCATTTGCAAGCATTAGATTTTTTATCAAAAAATCATATGATTGCAGATGTTGTTACTATTATAGGTACTTTAGATGTTGTATTTGGTGAAATTGATCGTTAAATTTAAATAAATTAAAAATAAAAACATTAATTCAATAAAATATGTTACAAAAAAAATCAAAATTTTTTAAAAAATGTAAATTAAAGCAATTGCAAAAAATCATACAAAATTATAAATATATTTATTTCTTTCGTTATAATGATTTAAATATTAATGAATTAATTTTGTTAAAAAAAAATCTTAATAAATTAAATTATAAATTTTTAATTTTAAATCAGAATTTAACCCATCAAATTATTTTAGAATTAAAAGCTCAAGGTTCTATTTTAATAATTTATGGAAATAATGATTTAAATTTAAAAAAAAATATAGTTAATTTTAAAAAACTTAAATTAATTTATTTAATTATTCAAAATAATATTTATTCTTATTTAAAAATAAAACAAATATTAAATAAAAATTATTTTCCGTTAAATAATTTAATTCTACAATCTTTTTTAAATTTTATATTTTATTTAAAAAAGATTGAAAAGGCGATTATAACTTAAAGGTAGAGTGTTAGATTGTGGGTCTAAGTGTTATGGGTTCAAGTCCCATTTTTCGCCCTTTTATATTTTAATAAATTCTTATGTTTAATAAATTTATATTAATTTTTTTACTTATTCTGCCACTAATTACAGTTATTATATTATCTTTTTCGAAAAATAAAAAATTTATTAAAAATTTTAGTATTTTTATGTCATTTTTTATTTTTTTAACATCATTACCTTTATGGATTTTATTTGATAAATCGACTTCAAATTTTCAATATTTATTTAAAATTGAATGGATTAGTCAATTTAATATTAATTTTTATCTAGGTATTGATGGTATTTCATTATTTTTTATAATCTTAACAACGTTTTTAATTCCGATATGTATGCTAATTAGCTATGAAATTATTACTAAAAATATAAAAGAATATTTTATTTTATATTTTATTTTAGAATTTTGTTTAATTATTTCATTTAGTATATTAGATGTACTTATATTTTATATTTTTTTTGAAAGCGTATTAATTCCAATGTTTTTAATTATAGGTATTTGGGGATCACGAGAACGTAAAATCAAAGCTTCTTATTTATTTTTTATGTATACATTAGCCGGTTCTTTATTTATGTTTATTGCAATTATTCATTTATTTTTAACTATAGGTACTACAGATTATCAAATATTATATTATAGTAATTTTAACTTTTCACATGAAAAATTATATTTTTTAGCTTTTTTTTTAGCGTTTGCTGTTAAAGTCCCAATGTTACCTTTTCATGTTTGGTTACCAGAAGCTCATGTAGAAGCACCTACAGCGGGTTCTGTGTTATTAGCGGGTATTTTATTAAAATTAGGGTCTTATGGTATGATTAGATTTTTAATTCCTTTATTTCCAAAAGCTACTTTATTTTATACACCTTATATTCTAGTTTTATGTTTAATATCCGTTATTTATGCTTCATTAACAGCAATACGCCAAACAGATTTAAAACGTATTATAGCTTATGCTTCGGTTGCTCATATGAATTTTATTATTTTAGGTATTTTTTCTTTAACAATTCAAGGGTTAGAGGGTAGTATTATTCAAATGATCAGTCATGGTTTAGTTTCTAGTGGATTATTTTTTTCAATTGGTTGTTTATATGATCGATATCATACACGATTTATTAATTATTATGGAGGTTTAGCTCATATCATGCCATTATTTTGTATCGTATTATTTATTTATATATTAGCTAATATGTCTATTCCTGGTTCAAGTAGTTTTGTTGGTGAAATTTTAATTTTAACAGGGGTTTTTGAAGATAATACTACAACCGCGATTTTTGCAACAATTGGAATGTTTTTGGGGGGTGTTTATTCATTATTATTTTATAATCGAATTTGTTATGGTAATATTCAAAATATTTATTTAAAAATTTATTATGATTTAACTTACCGTGAATTTTTAATACATTTAATTTTAATTGCAAATATTTTTTTATTAGGTTTATATCCAAAAATTTTTGAAAGTTGTATGCATGAAAGTGTATCAAAAATTTTAATACATATTGATTTTTCTTATTTTTATTAAACAAAATATTTGTTTAATAAAAGCCCTTTTAGTCTAATGGTTAGGACATTACCTTTTCACGGCAAAAATACGAGTTCAATTCTCGTAAAGGGTAAAGAATAAATCAATTTATTCTTTATATCTTAAATAATTATATATTATTTGTATATTTATAATTATTATAATATGATAATTTGATAACCTTTAATGGCTGTTGAATTATCATATATATTGGAATCAAATATTAAAAAATATAGAGATGAAAAAAGTTTACAAGAAACAGGAATTGTTTTATCAATGAGTGATGGTATTGCCAGGTGTTACGGTTTAACTAAAATTCAAGCTGGTGAAATGGTTGAATTTAATAATGGAAATATTAAAGGAATGGCCTTAAATTTAGAACCGGATGTTGTTGGTGTTGTTGTTTTTAGTAATGATCGGGAAATTCAAGAAGGTAATTTTGTAAAACGAACAGGTTCAATTGTTAGTGTACCTGTAGGACCAGAAGTTTTAGGTAGAGTAGTTGATGCTTTATGACAACCCATTGATGGAAAAGGTCAGATTAAAACTAAAATTGAAAGTAGAGTTGAAGTTAAAGCTCCAGGTATTATGCCTAGAGAAAGTGTAAAAGAACCTGTTCAAACTGGTTTAAAAGCTGTAGATAGTTTAATTCCTATTGGACGTGGTCAAAGAGAATTAATCATAGGTGATAGACAAACAGGGAAAACATCGATTGCAATTGATACAATTATTAATCAAAAAGACCCTCATTTAAAAAAAGATTTAAATAATCAATTATATTGTATTTATGTTGGTATAGGTCAAAAAAGATCAACAATTGCTGAATTAACTAAAACTTTAGAAGAAAAAAATGCAATGTTTTTTTCTGTAATTGTAGCAGCTACTGCTTCAGATTCAGCTCCATTACAATATTTAGCTCCTTATACAGGTTGTGCTTTAGGTGAATATTTTAGAGATAATGGAAAACACGCTGTTATTTTTTATGATGATTTATCAAAACAAGCCGTAGCATATAGACAAATGTCTTTATTATTAAGAAGACCACCAGGTCGAGAAGCTTATCCAGGTGATGTCTTTTATTTACATTCACGTTTATTAGAAAGAGCTGCAAAAATGAATAGAAAAATAGGTGGTGGTTCATTAACAGCTCTACCTATTATTGAAACACAAGCTGGGGATGTTTCTGCATATATCCCAACTAATGTTATTTCAATTACTGATGGACAAATTTTTTTAGAAACTGAATTATTTAATGAAGGTCAAAGACCTGCAATTAGTGTTGGTTTATCTGTAAGTCGTGTAGGTTCTTCAGCTCAAATTAAAGCAATGAAACAGATTGCAGGGACTATGAAATTAGAATTAGCTCAATTTCGAGAAGTACAAGCTTTTTCTCAATTTGGTTCAGATTTAGATGCAACTACTCAACAACAATTAAATAGAGGAATTAGATTAACTGAAATGTTAAAACAAGACTTAAATATACCTTTATCTGTTGAAAATCAAATTGTAATTATTTATTTAGGTGTTCGTGGTTTTTTAGTTAAAATTTCTGTAAATAAATTCATTTTGAATTTTGGAACTAAATGGGTTAATTTATTAAAAATATTATAATATTTTAGATGAAATATTAATAAAGAAAATTTTTATACGAATTAGATAAAAACATAATACTTTTAAGAATTGATTTTATCTAATATTTTTATAATTAAATAAATGTTTATATTTTAATAAAACCACTGAGAGGCTAATATTATGAAATAAAAAAAGGAAAAAAGATTTTGAATGAAAATATATTAAATCATATATTATAATTTATAAAAATAAATACTTGGATCGCAACAGAATCTATTCCCGCATTTAGAAGGCTTAACGATCAAGACTTAGTTAGTTGTTTTTAGTATTAATTTAATTTGATTTTATATTAAAAATAGCATTTAATGAATTTCGGGAAAGTTGTTTATAAATTTTTTGTTTATATATATTTTTTTTTTCTTTTTTAGTTAATGTTACTGCACCTATTAATGCAATTAAAAGTATAATACCTGCAGCTAAAAAAAAAATATATAATAACTATATAAAATTTGACCTAATGTTTCAATATTTGTAATACTATCTAATTGATTTATAAAATTTATTAAAAAAGGTTTTACATCAATAAATATTTTAAAATTTTTTGCACTAAAAAATAAAGTATTTACTTTTTGACTAAAAAAAGAATTATTTATTAAATGATAATAAGAAGTAAATATTTTACTAAACATTATAAATGTTTCTAAAAAAAAAAGAAAACTAATTAAAAAAATAATAGGTATATAACCAAAATTATTATTAATTTTAGTTTTATCAATTAAAACATTTACATTTAACATCATAATTATAAATAAAAATAATACG
>MIQA02022157.1:0-19922 GCA_001887855.2 Sclerospora graminicola | reverse complement strand
TAATTTAATTTGATTTTATATTAAAAATAGCATTTAATGAATTTCGGGAAAGTTGTTTATAAATTTTTTGTTTATATATATTTTTTTTTTCTTTTTTAGTTAATGTTACTGCACCTATTAATGCAATTAAAAGTATAATACCTGCAGCTAAAAAAAAAATATATAATAACTATATAAAATTTGACCTAATGTTTCAATATTTGTAATACTATCTAATTGATTTATAAAATTTATTAAAAAAGGTTTTACATCAATAAATATTTTAAAATTTTTTGCACTAAAAAATAAAGTATTTACTTTTTGACTAAAAAAAGAATTATTTATTAAATGATAATAAGAAGTAAATATTTTACTAAACATTATAAATGTTTCTAAAAAAAAAAGAAAACTAATTAAAAAAATAATAGGTATATAACCAAAATTATTATTAATTTTAGTTTTATCAATTAAAACATTTACATTTAACATCATAATTATAAATAAAAATAATACGGTAATAGCTCCCACATATATAATTATTAACATTATAGCTAAAAATTCAATTTCTAAAATTAATAATAATCCTGTTGAATTTATAAAAACTAATATTAAAAAAAATGCAGAGTAAATTGTATTCGTAGAATATATTACAAAAATAGCTGAAGTTACAGCTATAATTGAAAAAGTATAAAAAAAAATTGTTTCAAAAACCATAATATAAGAAATTAAAATTACATAATTTTAAATTTATATATCTTAAAAAATATATTTTATTATTTTTATTTAATTAATAAAAAAATAAATAAAAATAATAAAATTATAATACCATTAAAATAATAAATAATAGATAAAAAAATAATATTTATTAAAAATATAGTACTTATTAACATTAATAATGAATAATGATAAATATAACCTGTTTGTAATAAAATTATTTTTTGACTTAAAAAAGAGAAAATAGCTGTTAAACCATAAGGCCCACACATTTCAATTAATCCTTTATCAACCATTTTATATGTAACATCATAACCAATTTTTAAAATATATTGATTAATAAATTCATAATAAATTTTATCAAAATACCATTTTCTATTTAAAAAATTATAAAAATAAATCCCATATTTTGAAATTTTTAAATTATATAAAAATTTAAATTTAAAAAAATAAAAATAAAGAGCAATAAATAAACCACCAAAACTTAAAATAACTGGTAATAATTTAAAAAATGTTGGTAAAAATTCAGCATCAATCATTTGATTATTTAATGGATTTATATAAATTGAATTATTCCAAAAATTAGAACCCAATCCAACAAACATATCTTTAGAAAGATAACCAATAAAAATACTACCCAAAGCTAATAAACCTAAAGGAATTCCCATTTCTAAAGGTACTTCATGAGCATTTTTAATAACATTTTTATAAGCATTTGTTTCACTTAAAAAAGCAAAAAATATTAAACGAGTTGAATAAAAAGCTGTAAAAAATGCTCCTATAGTACCTAGCCAATAAGCAAAATGACCTGTTTCACTAAAACTAGCAAAAGCTATTTCTAATATTAAATCTTTAGAATAAAATCCCGTTAAAAAAGGAAAACCCATTAAAGATAATGAACCTATTAAAAACATTATATAAGTAAAGGGTAATATACGCCGTAATCCACCCATTTTTCGAATATCTTGTTCATCGCCCATCGCATGAATAACAGCACCAGAACATAAAAATAATAATGCTTTAAAATATGCATGATTTGATAAATGAAAAATAGCTACAGGATAATTTGATAAACCACAAGCAAAAAACATATAACCTAATTGACTACAAGTGGAATACGCAACAATTTTTTTAAAATCATTTTGAACTAAACCGACAGTACTTGCAAAAAAAGAAGTTGAAGCACCAATAATTGTAATAACTTTTAAAGAAAATACAGAATATTCAAAAATAGGAGAACAACGTGTAATTAAATAACCCCCTGCCGTTACCATTGTTGCTGCATGAATTAAAGCAGAAACAGGGGTTGGACCTTCCATTGCATCAGGTAACCATAAATGTAAAAAAATTTGAGATGATTTACCCATAGCACCTATAAAAATTAAAATACAAGCAACATCTATTATACTTAAAATATAATTTAAAAAAATAAAATTAAAATCTTTAACAATGGAAATAGCTGCAAATGTACTAAAATATTCAATAGTTCGAATATTATAAAAAATAGTTAAAACACCTAATAATAAAATTAAATCACTAATTCGATTAATTAACATTGCTTTAATAGCAGCTTTATTTGCTTGTAAACGTGTAAACCAAAAATTAATTAATAAAAATGAACAAAAACCAACACCTTCCCAACCAACAAACATTTGCATAAAATTATCACCAGTTAATAATATAATCATAAAAAAAGTAAATAATGATAAAAATGACATAAATCTTGATAAATGTGGATCGGTAGCCATATATTTTGAAGAATAAAAATGAACTAATGTAGAAATACTTGTTACAACAACAAGCATTATCATTGTTAAACTGTCAAATAAAAAACTCCAATTACAATTAAATAAACCGCTATTAATCCAATTTGAAATATAAATAAAATATTCATATTCATGTTTAATTGAATTATAAATAATAATTAATGAAAAAATACAACTTAAAAAAGTTGTTAATGTAGTTATAAATACTGAACCTTCACGTCCAATATAAAAACCAAACAATCCAGCTGCTACTGAACCTAAAAAAGGTAAAAAAATTAACGTTAATAATAACATAATAAATGAAAATAATTAAGAAATATTTAATATATATTTCCACTTAAATACTAAATAATTTCTCAAAAAATATTTTTCAGATAAAACGATTATATCTATACTTTTAATTTATTATAATGATAATAAATTAAGTTTATAAATTGAGATATCGCCATATAATTTAAAAAAAACAATTAAAATAGCTAATCCAATTGCAGATTCTGCTGCTGCAACTGTTAAAATTAATAATGAAAAAACTTGTCCTATTAAATCATCAATTAAAACTGCAAAATAAATAAAATTTAAATTAATTGATAGTAATAATAATTCAATAGACATTAAAATAATTATAATATTTTGTCTATTTAAAATTATACCAAATAATCCTAGACAAAATAAAAAAAAAGTAAAAATAAAATGATTTAAAATACTCATAACCAATTAAAACTTATTAATATACTTGCAGTATATACAAACCAACTTAATGTAAAAGGTAAAAATATTTTCCAACCTAAACGCATTAATTGATCATAACGATATCTAGGTAAAATAGCTCGAGATACTACAAATAAAATAACAAAAAAACATACTTTAATACTAAACCAAAAAGATCCCGGTAAAAAATTAATATAATTAATATTAAATGGAAAAGGTGCTAACCAACCACCTAAAAATAAAATAGTAATTAAACTACTCATTAATAACATATTAGCGTACTCTCCTAAAAAAAATAAAGCAAAACCCATCGCAGAATATTCAACATTATATCCTGAAACTAATTCAGCTTCAGCTTCAGGTAAATCAAATGGATGACGGTTGGTTTCTGCTAAAGATGATATAAAAAAAATTAAAAAAATAGGAAAAAGAGGAAAACAGTACCAAATATTTTTTTGTGCTAAAACGATAGAAATTAAATTTAAAGATTTAGCACATAATGTTACTGCAAGAATTGAAAATCCAATAGTTAATTCATAAGAAATCATTTGTGCAGTTGATCTTAAAGCTCCTAAAAAAGAATACTTTGAATTACTTGACCAACCACCTATAATAATACCATAAACACCTAATGATGAAATTGCTAATAAATATAAAATACCTATATTTAATTCAGTAAAAAACATACCAAATCCTAAAGGTATTATAACCCAACTTAATAAACTTAAAAAAAAAGTTAAAATTGGAGCAAATATAAATAAAATAACATCTGCATTACTAGGTAAAATGGTTTCTTTTACAAATAATTTAAGACCATCAGCCAATGGTTGTAATAATCCAAAGATACCTACAACATTGGGTCCTCTTCTTCTTTGAATAGAAGCTAATATTTTACGTTCAACTAAAGTAAAATAAGCCACAGCAATTAATAAAGGTAATACTAAAATTAAAAATTTTAAAATTGTGTAGATCATAATGATTTGGAATGATTTTTAATAATTTTATTTGAATTAATTAAAATTTTTGAATATTGTTCTAATATATTTGTATAATAATTATTTTTTATTAAAGAATTTAAAAAATTTATATTAATTTTTAAATGTTTTTTATTAAAACTAAAATTATAAATTATATTAATTTTATTTTTTAATAAATAAGGTAAAATATCTTTAATTTTTAAAAAAAAAGTTGAATTAAAATTGGATTGATTTTTATTTAATAAAAATTTATAAATATTTCTATAAATTGTAGAATCTTTTCGTTGTTCTGTAATTAAATTTAGAATTTGTTCATTTTTTTGAATAAATCCTTCTAAATTTATATATATTCCATTTTTTTCAAAAAAAGTTAAACCTGGTAAAATTAAATTCGAATTTTGTGCATCTTTGGTAAAATGATGTCCTTGATAAATAATAAAACTATTTTGTGGTATTTTTAATTTAGTTTGTAAATTAGTATTAAATAAATAATATAATTTTGAATTTTTTACTAAATTAGTTGATCTTGAAAAAGTGATTTCAAAAAAATTAATTAAAGTAGTTTGAGAGTTAAAAAAATTAATATTATTTTTAAAAATTGATAAATTTTTTAATTTTGATAAAAAAAAAAATCCATTTTTTTGATTTATAATATTTTGACCAATAATAATTAAAGGTTTTTTAGCTTTTTTTAAATCTTTACAAAATGAATGTTTTCCTAAAATAATATTTATTAAAGTTTGAAATGTTAATCCTAAATGTTTTATAGGGTAAGTAAAATTAGTTTTATTTCCTATATAAGCTATTTTAAAATTTCCTTTTTTTAAACGATTAATTAAATGAATATTTAAAATAGAACCTTCTTTACGTATATTACTATTAATTATTAAACAAAGATCTGATTCTTCAATCGATTTTAAAGTATTATTAAATAAAAAATTTGATGTTATATCAGAATTAATTTTAATATTTTGATTATTTAAAAAATTTTCATAATGAATATTTAAAATTCCTAATTTATTTAAAATTTTTTTTAATAAAAAAAGAGATTCTAAATCCGTTAAATTACCTATAATACTTTTAATATTAGAACTATCAATTGTTATTAATTTCTGATTGATTAAATTTAATGCCTGTAACCAAGAAATTTTATGAAATTTATTTTTGTTATCTTTTAATAAAGGATATTTTAACCTTTGATATTTTAAACTATCAAAACAATATCGTGTTTTATTAGATATCCATTCTTTATTAATATTAAAATTAGTTTTAGGTAAAATTCGTACAATTTCATTGTTAAAAATATCAATTTTAATATTTGAACCAATACTATCTAAAATATCAATACCTTCTTTTTTTTTAATTCCCAAGAACGCGCTTTAAAACTATAAGGTTTTGAAGTTAAAGCCCCTACTGGACATAAATCAACTAAATTACCTGAAAATTCAGAATTAAAAATTTTTGGATAATAAAAATTAATTTCTGTTTTATTACCACGACCTGTTGTTCCTAAATCATCAATGCCACAAATTTCATTTGCAAAACGAACACAACGAGTACAATGTATACATCGAGTCATAATAGTTTTAATAAAAGGACCACAATATTTATCTTCTACACTACGTTTATTAAAGAAAAATCGACTTCGATCTGAACCAAAAATCATCGTTTGATCTTGTAAATCACATTCAGAAGCTTGATCACAAATAGGACAATCCAATGGATGATTTATTAAAAGAAATTCTAATACACTTTCTCGAGCTTTTTGTACTAAAGGTGTATTTGTAAAAATTTTCATATTAGACATTAAAGGCATAGCACATGAAGCTATAGGTTTTGGTGAATTGTCGATTTCAACTAAACACATTCTACAGTTACCTGCAATTTGTAAATTTTCTTGAAAACAGAATTTAGGAATTTCAATTTTAAAATTATTACAAGCTTGTAATACTGTTAAATTTTTATTAACTTTTAATTTAATATTATTAATATATATTTCAATCATATATTTTACAAAACGTTATTAAAATATGAATTTATTTGCACTAAAAGAATATATTTTAAGTATAAAATATATTCTTTAAGAATTATCAAAGAAGGGATTTGAACCCTTAATGCTTTTATAAGCTTTACATTCTAAGTGTAACGTGTTTACCAATTTCACCACTTTGATAATGTATACCTACTATTGGATTTGAACCAATAACCCGTAAATGGGAACAGATTTTAAATCTATCGTGTTTACCAATTTCACCAAGTAGGCTTTATTTTTTAAAATAAATGAAAAAAAATAAAATAATAACCTATTTCCAATTACATTTTTTTGAATTAAAATATAATTTTTTTGTACTTTTAATTTCTTTTTTTTATCTTTTTATAATTTCATATTATTTTTCTGATCAATTAATATATTTATTAGTTAATAATTTACTTAATAAAAATATGTTAAAATATTTTATTTTTACAAATATTACTGAAATTTTTATTACTAATATTCTTATAGCAACTTTTATATCTTTTTTTATAATAATTCAATTAACTATTTTATTAATTTGGTTTTTTTTAGCAAAAGGTTTATATAAATTTGAAAATTTTATATTTTTTAAATTTTATATTTTATATTTACTTTTTAATTTATTTATAATACAATTAGTTTTTCTAAATATTATTCCTAATATTTGGAATTTTTTATTAAATTTAAATTTTTCAAATTTATATTTGTTAACTATTTATTTTGAACCAAAAATTAATAATTATTTTAATTTTATTTTTTATTTATTTATTTATATATTTATAATATTTATTTATTTATTTTTTCTTTTTTTTTTAATTATTAATGAATTTTTTCATATTAAAACAATTATTAATTTTAGAAAATTTTTTTATTTAAAAATACTTTTATTAAGCACTTTAATTACACCTCCAGATATAATAAACTTTTTTATACATTTATTTAATATTTATATTAATTTTTGAAATATTTATATATATTTTAATATATTTAAATAAATATAAATTAAATAATTTTTTTAATAAAATTTAATTTAAAATTTTTATTTATTTTGGGTTTAGTTTTTTTTAATTGAAAAATTTTTAAATTTATTTGATAATTTTTTAAATACTTAATAGATGTTATTTTTAAAGAAGATCCATTTGTCAAGATAATTTTATTTTTATAGGTAAAAAATTTTTTATTTTTATGCATATATTATATATTATAATTTAACTTTTGGCTAGATAACATAAAGGTAATGTAAAGGACTGCAAATCCTTGAATGACGGTTCGAATCCGTCTCTAGCTTTTTAAAGGATAGAGTGGGATTCGAACCCACGGTATTATTATATACTTCAGTTTTCAAGACTGACACCTTAAACCACTCGATCATCTATCCATGATAAAAATTTAACGTCTCTTTTTTTTTTTTAATTTACAACCATTAAAAGGTTTTGTTGTTTTATCAAAAATATATTTTACTTTTACTTGTTTTCTATTTAATTTTTTTAAAATATTATATCTACCTAAACCTGTACCATGTAAATAAATTTTTAATTTTTTTATATTTTTTAAATATAAATATTTATTAATTTTATAAACAATTAATTGAACATTATATGGTGTATTTTTTTTAAATCTTGTTTTTTTTAATGATTTTGTAGACCATTGTTGTAAAAGATTTCCATTATATTTTGTTAAACTAATAATAGTATTTTTAAAATTTGCAATAACATGTAAATTAGCTAAAATTAATGGATTTTTTTTTTTAATTTTATTTTTTTTTTTATATTTATTTTTAAAATTATATTTAAATTTATTTTTATTCATAGAATAATTAATTTTATTTTTTTTTCTTAATTAATTTTTTTTTATTTTTAAATGAACGTTTATTCCGTGAAAAACGTTTTTGAATAAAAATATTTTGTAATTTTTTTGAAGTTCGAGCATTTGTATGTGTACGTTGTCCTCTAACAGGTAATCCTTGACTTCGTCTAACCCCTCTATTACTTTTAATTTCTAATAATTCATTTAATCTTTCAGTTTTTGATTTTTTTAAAAGATGCTCAATTTTTAAATTTTTATTAATATAAGTAATAAGTCGGTTTACGTGGTTGTTTTTAAGTTTATTAAGGGTGATTTGAGGATTAATTCCAATATTTTTACAAATTTTTTTTGCTTGAAATTTATTGATTCCGTATAATATAGTTAATGCATATAAAATATTTTTTGAATCAGAAATTATTTTATTAAAAATATATAACATAATAGATTTTATCTATATACCATACAAAATGATAGAAAAAAAAATAAATCCCATAACACCATCACAACGTCAAACATTTTTATTAAAAAAAAATAATTTAACTCAAACTTTTAAAATCAAATCATTAACAAAAGGTTTTCAACGTGCAAATGGTAAAAATAATCAAGGTAAAATAACTATAAAACATCGAGGTGGTGGACATAAACGTTTATATCGAATCATTAATTTCAATAGATCAAAAAATATTGAAGGTTATGTAATTAAAATTTTATATGATCCTAATCGTTCTGCAAATATTGCTTATATTAAAAATAATTTTCAATCTTATTTAATTTTAGCACCCGAAGGATTAAAGATTAATCAATATATTAAAAGTTCATTAGATGCTGATTTAAAAATAGGTAATGCTTTACCTTTACAAAATATTCCTATTGGAAGTTTAATACATAATATTAGTTTATATCCCCAATCAAAAGGGAAATTAATAAGAAGTGCTGGTACTTCTGCACAATTAATTCAGAAAATTGATAATAAATATGCTCGAATTAGATTAAATTCGGGTGAATTAAAATTAATTTTATTAACTTGTTATGCTACATTAGGGACCGTGTCTAATATTAATCATAAAAAAATTAAATTAGGAAAAGCTGGTCGTTCCCGTTGGTTAAATAAACGACCTGTTGTAAGAGGGGTTGCTAAAAATCCAGTAGACCATCCTCATGGTGGTGGTGAAGGAAAAACAAGTGGTGGACGACCTTCTGTAACACCTCAAGGTAAAATAACAAAAGGGAAACCTACACGTAAAAAAAAAAAAATTAATTATTCAATAAAATATGTCAAGAAGTAAATATAAAGGTCCATTTTTCAAAGTTAATTTTTTAAAAAAAAAAAAATGGATGAAAATAACTAATAAAAATTTAACTATATTACCGGAATATGTTAATTATTCTGTAAGTGTTTACAATGGAAAAATTTTTATTAATTTAAAAATAAATGATAAAATGATTGGTTTTAAATTTGGTGAATTTATTAATACACGTAAAAAACATATATATAAAAAAAAAAAAATAAATTATGGGTCAAAAAAGTATACCAGTTAGTTTAAGATTAAATAAAAAAAAGAATTGGAATTCGAAATGGATTGTTGCTAATAATGAGTATTCCGGTTTATTACATTTTGATTTAGAAATAAAAAAATATTTTCAAAATATTTTTAATTATAAAAATTTAAAATTAATTGATATTAAAATTATAAAAATATCAAATAATATAAATATATATATTTATATTCAAAAAAATGCAAAAAAATATTATAAATTATCTTTTAATAAAATAATACATCATTTCAATTTATATTATCCAAATAATAATATAAAAATATTTATTAAAAATATTTATTTTTTTGAATTTATTAATTTAAGACAACATTTAAAAAAGATTTTTATTCGAATAAAAAAAAATAATCGAATTAATAAAAATATCAAAAAAATGATTTATAATTTTAGTTATGCACTTTATACTAAAAATATTAATATAATAACATTTTATATTAAACAAACATTAGAACGAAAAAAAACACATAAAAAATTTATAAATAATATTAATAATATGCTTAATGAATTTTTTAAAATATTTTCTAATTTTGTTGGATATCGTTTACAATTTAAAGGTCGTTTAAATAAATCAAAACGTAAAAAAAAACTAATGTTTCAAAAAGGTAAAATTCCTTTAAATACATTAAAATATAATATAAAATATCATTTTAATGAATTTAAAACACCATCAGGTATTTGTAGTATTAAATTATGGATTTTTTTTAAACCCTTAAAAAAGACAATTAATTTTAAATTAAAAAAACAAATATTTTTACAGAAAAGAAAAAAATTTTTTAATTATGCTATTCCCAAAAAAAACTAAGTATAAAAAACAATTTAAAGGTAAAGTTATAGGTAAAACAATAAAAGGTAGTAAAATTATTTACGGTAAATATGCAATTAAAGTATCAGAAGAATCCCGTTTAACTTCAAAACAAATTGAAGCAACACGTAAAATAATCATTCGAAAAATGAAAAAATTAGGATTTCTTTGGATCCGAATTTTTCCGGATATACCTATAACAACAAAACCTACAGAAAATCGTATGGGTAAAGGAAAAGGAAATGTTTCATTTTGGGTTGCTAAAGTTAAAAAAGGTCAAATTTTATATGAGATTAGTGGTATTTCGTTAGAAAATGCAAAAAAAGTTCTTAAAGCAGGATCTAATAAATTGCCTGTTAAAACAAAATTTATTTATAAATAATAAGGCTTATAGTTTAATTGGTTAGAGCATACCGCTCATAACGGTATAGTTGTAGGTTCAAATCCTACTAAGCCTAATTAATAATTTTAAATGAAGAAATTAAAAAAACAAAAACTTAATAATTTATTAAAATATTCACAATTTTTAAAAAATAATTATTTAAAAAATAATAAATTTAAATTAAAAAATATTTTATTTAATGATCAAATTTTATATAAAAATCCAATTTTAGAAGCATCTATAATTGAATTCAATAATTATGAAAATATTTATTTACCATTTACTTTGATAAAAATAAGTGAAATTTCAACAATAGATTTAAAATATAAAAATATTTTATTATTTAATTATGATTTAACTTATAATATATTAAAACAATTTAATAAAATAATGTTTCCATATGCTATAAATCCTAAAAATACTTCAATTAAAGGTCGTGTATTAGGTGGAACTCGAAGAAATAAAAAAATACTTATTTCTATTTTAGGTTATATTTTTACAATGAAACCTAAAAAATTACATATTGCGTTGGATTTTCGAAAAAGATTTTATTTTAATAAATATAATAAAAAAGGACTTTATAAAAAAAAAATTAATGCAACACAATTAATTAATTGTTATAAATTTAAATATTTAAATTTTAAAATTAATAATACATTTAATAAAAAAACTAATAATTTCAAAAAAAAACAATTATCAAGACTTTCTTATGTTCGATTTATTTTAAAATTTTTAAAAATTAAAAAAAGAAGAAAAAATAAACATTTTTTCAAGAAAAAACAAGTGTTCTTTCAAAGAAAAAATATGTTGAAAAAAAAGAAATAATATTAAATTATGCCACAATTTGATCAATTTTCATTTTTAGATCAAGTTTCTTGTTTTTTGGTTTTTTTCTTTTTTTTTTATATTATTCTTACTTATTTTTTTTTACCTCAAATTTGTTATAATTTGAAATTTAGAAAAAAAAAATTAATTTTTGATAATAAAAAAAAAAATCAAATTAATTTTGAAAAAAAGAATTTTTTTTTTTTTTTAATAATTTTTATACAACTTTTTGTTCTACTTTTGAATTATCTATTTCCAAAAAATTATCAATACATAAAAAAAAAGAAAAAACCAAAAAACAAGAAACTCCGATTATTCATAATTTATTAAAACAAAAAATTAATTTTTTTTTGAATCAAAGATTTTTATTATTTAAAAAAATTTTTATTTTAAATTAATTTTTAAATAAATGTATAGCTCAGTTGGTAGAGCACTGGACTTTTAATCCAATGGTCTTGGGTTCGAATCCCAATACATTTATTGGGGATATATTTCAATAGGTAGAAAATATGTTTTGCAAATATAAGGTTATCGGTTCGAATCCGATTATCTCCATATTGATTTTAATTATATAATTTTATGCAAAAAAAAAAAAAAAAAATATTAAACAGCGTTATTTATTTAAAAATTTTGAAAAAAATAGATTAACATTAAAAATTCTTTCAAAAAATTTAAATATTAAAAAAGATTTACGATGGAAATTACAACAAAAATGGTTTTTTTTTCATCAAAATTCTTCTATTACTCGAATTAAAAATTTATGTATTTTAACTGGACGTTCTAAAAGTATTTATCGTTTATTTAAAATTTCAAGAATTCAATTACGTAAATTAGCCTCAAAAGGTTTATTACCCGGTGTTTCAAAATATAGTTGGTAAATTTTATTATGATGATTGTAACAGATACTCTTTCAAATTTATTTTCACAAATAAAAAATGGTTATTTAGCCAAAAAGTCAAAAATTATACAAAACAAATCAAAACAAAGTATAAATATTCTAAATATTTTAACTCATGAAGGATTTATAAAAAGTTATAAAATAAATTCCAAAAATAAATTAAATATATATTTAAAATATAAAAAAAATAAAGCAGTTGTAACACATATCAAACGTTTATCAAAACCTGGAAAACGTTTATATATAACTAATAAAGATTTATATAAAAAAAAAACAGGTTTTTATCTTATTTCAACATCTTTAGGTATTTTAACTGATTTACAGGCTAAAAAATTAAATGTTGGTGGTGAATTAATTTGTCAAATTTTTTAAAATTATGATTCAAATATTAAAAACAGATGTGAAATTAAAAAATAAAATTTTTTTTAAAAGTTCGTTAATAAATATTCAACTTTTTTTTATAGATCAAAGTTTTATTTTTCCAAATAATATAAAAATTTTTAATAAAAATGAAATAATTTTTTTTGAAACATCTTTAGGATTATTATCATTATCATTAATGAATAATATATATTGTTTTATTAAAAAAAATAAATTATTAATTAATTATAATATAATTAAAAATAAAAAAAGTATTTTAAATTTATATAATAAATTAATTAAAATAAAAATAAAAGGTGTTTTACGTGGTTTTAAAATTAGTTTATTTTTAAAAGGTATAGGTTTTAAAGCTTTTATTAAAAATAATAATTTAATTTTAAAATTAGGATTTAGTCATGATATTATTATATCAATTCCTTCTAATATCAAAATTATTAATCAATCAAATATGTTAATTTTTAGTAGTATTGATTATATATTTTTAAACCAATTTGTTTATTATATTAAAAATCATAAACAACCTGAACCTTATAAAGGGAAAGGTTTATTATTAAAAAATGAAAAATTTTTTCAAAAAGAAGGAAAAAAAAGTAAAAAATAATTAAATATGATAAAAAAAAAAAAAAATAATAACATTTTATTAAATTTATTATTTAAATCAAAAAACATGTATGGAGATTTATTAATTTATACAAATAAAGAAATATTACCATTTATTTATGGTAATAGATATGATCATACTATAATTAATTTAAAAAATGTTTCTTTTTTTTTAAAACGTATTTTTAAATTAATAAAATATACAATAAAAAAAAAAGAAAAAATTTTAATAATTGGTAATTCAAATGAAATTAAATTTTTATTTACAACCGCATTTAAAAAAAAACATTCTAATATTATTTTTTTTACTAATGACTGGATAAATGGATTAATTACTAATAAAATTAGAAATACAACATTTAATAAAATAATTCATTATTTAATTAAAGAACATGAAATCAAATTAATTTTAATAATTAAAAGTTCAGTTAAGGATACTTTTTTAAATCAAGAAATTTCAACTTTAAAAATTCCAATAATTTCATTAATTAATACAAGTCAAACTATGAAAAATATTAATTATCCTATTGTAACAAATTCAAAAAATATTCAATCAATATATATTTTAATGTATTTATTACGTAAAATGTTTTAATAAATAATATGAATAAATTAAAACCAAGAAATAAAATATGTTTTCAAAATAATAAAAACATTCATATAAATTTAAAATTATTAAAATTAAGATCAAAAAAATGGAATATATTTAAAAGAAAATTACGATATAAAAAAGAAATTAAACCTGAAAAACGTAAAAAATTTTTTCAAAAAAGATTATTTGAAAAACAACAATTTAGAAATTTTTATGGATGTATTCATGAATATCAATTAAAAAATATATTTAAAAAATTATCAAAAAAAGATAATAAAATAAATATATTTCAAAAATTTATTATAATGTTAGAAAGTCGTTTAGATATTAATTTAGTAAGATTAAAATTAGTAAAAACTATTTTTCAAGCAAAACAATTAATTAATCATAAAAAAGTTCAAATTAATAATAAAATTATAAGTAAACCTAATTTTATATTAAAAAAGGGGGATATCGTTTTTATTATAAAAAATTATAAATATGCAAAAAAAAAAAAAAAATTATGACCAAAAAAAATTTATTAATAAAAATTATGACCAAAAAAAATTTATTAATAAAAATTATGACCAAAAAAAATTTATTAATAAAAATTATGACCAAAAAAAATTTATTAATAAAAATTTTAAAATTAATAAACCTTATTTTAATAAAAAAAAAAAAAAATATTATTTTCGAAAGAAAAAAGATATTTATTATTTTTTAGGTGAAAAAAGACCAAAAAAACCCTTAACAACTGAATATTTATATAGAAATAAAAAAATAAAAAAAGGTATTTTTTTTAAAGAACCTACTTTTAAAGCAATTTTATATCCTTTTCATTTAAATTTAAAATTAATTAATGAATATTTAAAAAAAAAATAAAAATTCAATTTATTTCAATGGTTTAAGTATAAATAAATAGTAATAATAAAAGCATTAAATGAATGCCTTGGCATTAATTTTATTTTTAGGACGTAAAAAATGCGAAAAGCTATATTAAATAATATATTATTTCGAAATATAGATTTCCTAAAGAAAACTTTTTCTTTGTGAAAATTTTAAAAATAGTGAATTGAAATATCTAAGTAACTATTAAAAAAATCAAACGAGATTCTGTAAGTAATGACGAATGAAAATGGAAATTAGGTTTATAAAAATCAATTAAATTATTTGAAAAATTTTGAAAAATTTACTAAAAAAGGTGAAAGTCCTGTAGAATAATTTTTTTTTATAATAGTAAAAAGAGGTATGTGTAATCTTTTTTGAATATTGGGGAACCACCCTCAAAACCTTTTAAAAATTAATGATCGATAGTGAACAAGTACTGTAAAGGAAAGGTGAAAAAAAACTTTTGAGTTTGAAATAATTCTGAAATTTAATGTTAATAATCAATTGGAACTTTTAAAAAAAGTGACAGTGTACCTTTTGCATAATGGGCCAGCAAGTTTATTGTTATAGCAAGCTTAATTTAATAAAGTAGGCGTAGATAAATCAAGTTTTAAAAAGCTGTAAGTTATATAAATAAGACCCGAAACTGAGTGATCTAATTATGAACAGATTGAAAAATAGGTAAAACTATTTGAAGGATCGAACTCACATATGTGGCAAAATATGGAGATGATTTGTGATTAGGAGTGAAAGGCTAATCAAACTCAGAGATAGCTGGTTTTCCGCGAAATCTATTGAAGTAGAGCATTTAAAATCTTTTTTTGGGGTAGAGCACTCATTGAGCTAAGGGGCTTAAAAACTTACTAAATTCTTGGAAACTCCGAATACAAAAAAACGTTATTTAAATAGACAGACATTAGGCGCTAAGGTCTTTTGTCAAGAGGGAAACAGCCCAGATTGATCGCTAAGGTCTCTAAATAATATTCTAAGTGAAAAAGGAAGTAAAAAAATAATGACAACCAGTAGGTAGGCTTGGAAGCAGCCATCCTTTAAAGAAAGCGTAATAGCTCATTGGTCTAGTTTTTTTGCGCCTAAAATGTATCGAGACTTAAGAAATTTACCGAAGCGGCAAGTTTTATGAAAAAATAAAACGGTAGCGGAACATTCTGTAAATTAATAAAGATATATTGTGAAATATATTGAAGATATCAGAAAAGAAAATGCTGGCATTAGTAACAAAAAATAATGACTATTAATCATTATCACCGTAAATCCAAGGGTTTCTATGTTAAAATGAATTCTATAGAGTGAAACGGCCCCTAAGAAAGATTTGACGAAAGCAAATTTTGATGGGATAATTTTTAAATTAAATTTTTTAAAAAAAGTGACAAAAATTTTAAATTTTTCAGGAAATAGCTTTTTTAATTAAAAACCGTACCCTAAACCGACACAGGTGGATAGGTCGAGTAGACTAAGGTGAATGAGAGAACTATGTTGAAGGAACTCGGCAAAATGACTTTGTAACTTCGGGATAAAAAGTACCTAATTTAACTAATTAGGTGGCACAGAATAGGGGGTTGCGACTGTTTAATAAAAACTTAGGACTCTGCTAAATGGTAACATGATGTATAGGGTCTGACACCTGCCCGGTGCTGGAAGATTAAAAGGAAATGTTTACGCATTGAATGGAAGTCCCAGTAAACGGCGGCCGTAACTCTGACGGTCCTAAGGTAGCGAAATTCCTTGTCGGGTAAGTTCCGACCTGCATGAATGGTGTAACGACATCCCCGCTGTCTCCAACATTGACTCAGTGAATTTGAAATATCCGTGAAGATGCGGATTTTCTATAGTTAGACGGAAAGACCCCGTGAACCTTTACTACATCTTTATATGGTTATTTTATCTAATATGTGTAGTATAAGTGGTAATCGTTTAGACCTTTACGCTAGTAAATTGTTTAGATATCTTTGAAATACCACTCTTATTAAAATAAATAACTAATATTTTTTAAATAGACAGTGTATGGTTGGTAGTTTGACTGGGGCGGTCACCTCCTAAAGAGTAACGGAGGTGTACAAAGGTAAGCTCAAATTGGATAATTTTATCAATTGTAGAGTATAATGGTAAAAGCTTGCTTGACTGTAAGATAGACATATCAAACAGGGACGAAAGTCGGTCATAGTGATCCGATAATTCTTTGTGGAAAGATTATCGCTCAACGGATAAAAGGTACTCCGGGGATAACAGGCTAATGACTCCTAAGAGCTCCTATCGACGGAGTCGTTTGGCACCTCGATGTCGACTCATCACATCCTGGAGCTGAAGAAGGTTCCAAGGGTTCGGCTGTTCGCCGATTAAAGTGGTACGTGAGTTGGGTTTAGAACGTCGTGAGACAGTTTGGTTCCTATCTTCTATAGATATTTTGAAAAATGAAAGAATCTAACTCTAGTACGAGAGGACCGAGAAGGGTAAATCTCTGGTGTATCGGTTGTTTAAAAGCATTGCCGAGTAGCTAAATTTATTTTGGATAATTACTGAAAGCATCTAAGTAAGAAACCGTTCTTAAAAATTTTTCATAAAAAAACTGTAAAAGATGATTACATAGATAGGTTTTAAGTGTAAGTATTGTAAAATATTTAGCTTTAAAATACTAAAAGTTTACAAAATTTAAATATATTTATTTCTTTGTAGCTCAACGGTAGAGCAAATGGCTGTTAACCATTAGGTTATAGGTTCAAATCCTATCAAAGAAGTTTTTATATTGGGGTCGAATAGCCAAGCGGTTTACGGCAATAGTTTGCTAAACTATCGGTTAATTAAATTAACTCGTGGGTTCAAATCCCACTTCGACCTATTAATAAGATGATGTAGTTTAAAGGTAGAGCGTGGGAATCATAATCCTAATGTTGTAGGTTCGAGTCCTACCATCATTATAATTAAACGGAAGATAGCATAGTCTGGCTAATGCATCTGTTTTGGGAACAGAAGATCAAAGGTTCAAATCCTTTTCTTCCGAAAATTGCGCATATGATGAGATAGAGTAATAGGTTAACTTGTCAGGCTCATAATCTGAAGATGTAGGTTCAAGTCCTGCTCTCATCATTTTATTATAATATAATAAAATAATTAATTATGATTCAAATTCAAACTAAATTAAAAATAAATGATAATAGTGGTATTAAAATAGGACAATGTATTAAAATTTATAAAAAAAAAGTAGGAAAAATTGGAGATACAATTTTAATTTCAACTAAGAAATTACGTTTGAACCAAAAAAAAAAAAATTAAAATAGTAAAAGGTGATTTATTTAAAGCTTTAGTTATTCATACAATATATCAAAAAAAAAGTACAATTGGTAATCTAATAAAATTTGATAAAAATTGTATAATTATTTTAAATAATCAAAATAAACCTTTAGGAACACGTATATTTGGTCCAATTACTTCTGAATTTCGAAAACAAAAAAATTTTAAAATATTATCATTAGCTTCAAATATTTTATAAAAATCTATGGAAAAAAATTTACAAAATCATTATCAAAATGTTATTATATATGATCTTTTAACAAAATTAAATTTTAAAAATATATTTGAAATTCCTAAAATAACTAAAATTTGTTTAAATATTGGATTTAAAAATACAAATATTGAAAAAAAAAAATTAATTAATATAATTTTACTTTTAAAATTAATAACTAATCAAAAACCTCTTATAACTAAATCAAAAAAAAATAATATTTATTTAAAAATAAAAAAAAATTCAATTATTGGTTGTAAAGTTACTTTAAGACGGAAAAATATTTTTAATTTTTTAGAAAAAGTGTTAATTTTTATTATACCACATTTAACTTCAATAAAAATTAATTGTAAAAATAAAAATATTTTTGATTTTCAAATTTCAAATATTTTTGATTTTTTTGAATTACAAACTGAATTTTCAAAATTTAAAAATATACCATCTATTGATGTATCTATTCATACAAATGTACAAAATAATCATGAATTATTTTTATTATTAAATTCACTTTTTATAATAAATTCTTAGCAAAAATAGCTCAATGGTAGAGTATAACCTTGCCAAGGTTAATGTTGAGGGTTCAAATCCCTTTTTTTGCTTAAATAAATATAATGGACCCAAAGGCAGTATTTGGTATTTCCATTTTTTTAATTTAATGGGAATAATAATAGAATTGACATTTTTTTGTGATTATAGATTAATTGGTAAATCTTTTATCTTCCAAGTAAATATTGTGGGTTCGAGTCCCACTAATCACATCAAAATATAAAGGAGAAATGGCTGAGGGGTTAAAAGCGGCAGACTGTAAATTTGTTGAAATATTTTCTACGTAGGTTCAAATCCTACTTTCTCCAACTATTAATGAAAATTATTTATTAAAAATTAAAAAATTTTTATCTTTTAAGATAAAATTAATATAAGAATGTTTTATTAATTAAATTTTTAAAATTTAATTATTTGAAAAATTATTATTAAATAATTAATATTAAAATTTAAATAGAGTTTGATCCTGGCTCAGAATAAATGCTATCGGTATGCTTAACACATGCAAGTTAAATGTATTTAAAACATAGCGGACGGGTGAGTAACACGTGAATTATCTACCTTTTAATTCAGAATAATTATTTTTATAAAAATACTGAATAAATAAATTAAAGTTTTTAACGTTAAAAGATGAGTTTGCGTAAGATTATGGTAGTTGGTAGTTTAAAAGACCTACCAAGCCTTTTATCTTTAGCTGGTTTGAAAGAACGATCAGCCACATTGGAACTGAGACACGGCCCAAACTTTTTTAAAGGCAGCAGTGGGGAATTTTGGACAATGAGCGAAAGCTTGATCCAGTAATACCGAGTGAGTGAAGAAGGCTAATTAGGTTGTAAAGCTCTTTCATTAAGGAGGAAAATGACAGTACTTAAAAAAGAAGTTCCGGCTAATACCCGTGCCAGCAGCCGCGGTAATACGGGAGGAGCGAGCATTATTCGGAATGATTAGGCGTAAAGAGTTTGTAGGTGGTTTTTTAAGTTGAAAGAAACAAATTAAA
>MIQA02022154.1:0-11392 GCA_001887855.2 Sclerospora graminicola | reverse complement strand
CGCAACGTGGCGACCGGAGTTGGATGCCCATACCCGGGATACCACTCCCCGCCGTCAGCCTTGAGTCCTCGCGATCCCGCCCGACGAACAGGTAAATGCAGCACGGCAGGAAACAAGAAAACGTCCAGATCGCACTCGCCGCGCTGAATCCCGTTGACCACATGATCGCAGATCGCGGCCCAGGCAGCCCCGGCTTTGGTGCGTCGACGCTTGCGAGCATGATGGTAATGCTCGATCCACGCGTCCTTGCGCATCGCCGCCGTGATCGGGAAATAGTGGGTCGCCTCCCATATCGCTTGAATATGTTCCTGGTAATACAGGGCCAAACGTCCCTGCAGATCAACAAACCAAGGGTGATTGGGAAACGACAGCCCAGGCATAGGTGTCATGAGGACATCCCAAGGTGCTGAATCGATCAGAAGCTCAATAGCGCTTCTGGTCAGCACGCTCGGTTGCCACTGCCTATCCTTGGGCGCCGGCGATCTTGTCGGAAAGATCCAGCCTGGCGGGCGGGACCACAAGCGAGGGACGAGTTTGTGCCTCACAGCAAGAACCTGAGGTGTCAGATCCCATACCTGATCAGTACTCCAAGGTTTCCGAGTCGCCATGTGAGCAGAAGCCGGCTTGCCCTCCATGACGACGTATAAATCCATGAACCTTTGGTTCGGATTATAGCTGTAATCGTCCTGCTCGATCAACGACCGGCTCGCCGGGATGAAAACGCCCGTGAAATTGAGTGGTGGGGCGATCACTGCCCTATTGGCCGGTGGAGGAACGTTGAAATCAGCCGGAGCCGGTGTTTCCTCCTCGAGATCATCGTCGTCCTCGTCCTCGGACTCAAGCAAAGCGCTGGCCTGGGTCAGCGAATTCACGCCTGACAGAGTTGGCACTGGAGCACGGCGATCAGTACTGCGCGATCGGGACAGAGCAGACAACGTCCTCTCGTCCAGATCAGTCGACTCATCGTCCGAGTCAATCATGGGACGAGAGCGCTTGGCGGGAGCCATCTTCTTCTTTGACGAGCTGGTCCGTTTGCGTTTCGCAGAACTCAAGATCGAGGGGGCTGATCTCGAAGTCGCTGGTAAACGGGATGGAGTAGACGCAGAAGCCGCTGCAGTGCTGATCACGGGCTGATCAGCACTATGGGCCGGCAAGGAAGCGACGGAAGACGCTGGTGATGGCGGGGCAGACTCGGAAGACTGTGGTGGTGTTCCAGACGGAGTGAAGGAGCTGATCAGCTCAGGAAGCCGTTGTAAAGCCGTCCGAACTGACTCCGAACCGGTGTTCGGGTTAGTCCACCTCTCCATAGTCTGCACCGCAAGGTTCCTCAAGTCGGCGTTATGCTGGAGCCAGGCGCGATCATCGAGCTCTAGGGTTTCAAGTTTAACCCGAGCAAGATTAAGCTCGCGCCGGCAATCTTCAGCTTCCTTCCGACTCTCGCACAACCTTTTCTGTATGTCGGCGCGGCCGATGCGAGAATCGGAAAGTTGCTTTACCAGGAGCTGGACCTGCTCATCCGAGTAGCGCACCTCGACTTCCCGACGCTCTACGTCCTCGGCAGTGCGGATCTTGTCGCGAAGCAGCTGATCACGGTCAAGACGGTGATCATCGAGCCGTTGTAGGTGATCCACCATCTCGACCATCGAGCCCTTCATTGCCTCGATACGTTCATCTGGAAATAAACATGGAAAGTCATATACAGATCGCAGAAGAAGTGAATGGGATAAACATACCTTGATCGCGGATGGTAATAGTCAGCGAACCGATCAACGACTGTAGAGAGGCGACGGTGTCCGAAGGCCTGGAGAGGCGCAGAGTAGCGAGGTCAGCTGATAGCTGATCACGCTCCATCGTCAAACTCTGAACGCGATCAGTCATGTCTTGCAAGTCTTGGTCAAGTCGGTCGTGATCTAGCCGAAGAGTCGACAGCTGGCTAGCCAGATCAGCAGAATCATGTGCCAAGGTATCGGCAACGATCCGACGGTCGGATAACTCAGCGTTAAGTGCCCGATTGGTATCATATAGAGAAACCAACTCGGGAATTGCACTTCGGAGTTCCGACCGTAGTCGGCAAGCTTCCATGGACCCCAACGTGAGTGGACCCGATCCATCCACTAGACGAGCGAGCTGTTCCAAGTAACGGAGGGGGCGATCTGAAGAAGGTCGAGCGGGAGGATTCCAAGGCGGGCGATACGGAGTCATGGTTGTCGTAGGACGGATGAGGCTGGTCGTGATCGGCGCCGAAGTCGCGATCGGGGCGGTCGCGGGATCAGTCGAACTGGAAACGGAAGGCGAGGCAGTGATCGGACGGGCAGCCGAAGATGACGAAGGAGGAAGAGAAGATCGGCTCGAGTCAGCCATGGTGATCGCCAAAGAGGAAATTTGGAAATGAATGAGTCGAACTGCAGTCGTTGCGCGGCTACAGTTAGTCTCAGGGGCGGCTGTGGTAAAGCGATCAGAAAATGTTGAGAACGAAGTGGACCACACATGGCCGTTGATTGGTGACGATGGAACACCCATCAACATATGACGGTTGATGGGTGGGAAAGGCCGATCACAGTTACGATGAAAAGGTGGCGGACAACGGGTATTCACGATGTGAAGAAATCAGCCAAGTACTGTCACTACGCCCAGTCCCAGACACTGATGGAACGATGGAGATCACGATCTACTAAGTGGAGTTCCCGTGGATGTAAAACGAAGTGAGCAACTGTTGACATGACGTGTCAGGGACAGCCGTCTAGCCGATCTATGAACGGTATAGTGGTTGAAGTTGATCATGACACGAAGTTACGGCCTGATCGGCTGATTATGCCCGAGAAATGAAGATTAGATGTGGAATGAAGTCGGGCATGTGGAGTGACAGGTTGTGTGAGTGATGATAACCGATGGGCGTGTCCGAGGATGACGTGACAAGGCCTGATCAGGCCCGATCAGCCGAGATCGGTGTTATGTGGTTGCCCCGACAGGGTATGAAGGTCGGAAGTATGGCTGAACAGATGAATAAAGTCGTTGCGATGGTGACTCAGAGGGTTCCCGAGGTGATCAAGGGCTGATCGCCCTGATCACTGCCTGATCACGCGGCTGATCGCTATGCCGATCGTGATCGGGGCTGATCAGCCTCAAACCGGCGTTCAAATGCGAAGGCAAGGGGAGTTCTCGGTTAAGTCGGGCTGGATACGAAGTGGACAAGTGTCAGAAGAGCAGATCTCAAGTGGTTTCAAAGTCGTTATCGAAGATCGGGATGGGTTGAAGATCTTTATAGGAGTCGGGTCGTGATCAGGGCAGAAGTGGTACAGATCAGCTTGAAGGTGCAGCTAGGATGGGCAAGGTGGTGCTATGCAACCGTGCGACGAAGTAAATAGGTTCGAAGTATAAATCAGGCATGAGTTGGTATATGGTACACAGGTATATGACATTGCATATAATAACAGGTTTTGATTTCCCCCCTAAGCAAAGAGTCGCTCCGCCACGTGTTGCGGTCATTGGGAGCACAGGGTTAACTAGTCGCCTCTTGCTCAACTTAATTCCCGGTTAAGACGCGCTTAGACGCATTTGGCTTACCGGAAGACCCCCGACGGGTTTGTTTAGGTGATCGAACCTCACCCTCAACGCACACGTGTTTGGAACACGTCAATAATATTGGAAAAGGTTTTGTGGAGATAACGTTTGTGGATTACTGTGGAAGATCGTGGTTTGATCGCGTTTTCTTGGTTTCTTATTATCTCTCTCTCATTGGCTGGCCTGATCAGACGAACTTTCCTGATCAGTGCCTAGATACTGATTAAGTATCGACCCAACCCGTTCTCCGGTGAAGATTTCCACCCGAGGACACCCCCCGTCTCGAGAAGGTCATCCCCTCCGACCTGATCAAGATCATCGTTTTCGTCACCGAGTCCACCTAAGTGAGTGTAACCACCCCCGATCAACGGGTACACAAGGTGAGATGAAGATAAACATAGATCCTGACGCGCATGAAGACCGACCAGATGACCGGGAGGATCAGATCAGTCACCATAATGGTGATTCATCTGATTCTGATGCTGATCAGGATCGACGGAGTACCCCCTCCGATAGTTGGTCGTCCGGGTCAGTGGGTATCCGGATTCCGCCCAAGACTTCGGTCATGGATTTGGAAATCGGCTCCACCACAGATGGAACTTCAAGCGGATGTCCAACTGGGAACAAGATCATTCAATAAATAAGATTGAACACAAGCACGGAAAACAAATTTGGACAAGAATATCCACAGCTGTCAAAATGGCATCGGAATGGGCGTCAATAGTGAGTCAATTCACAATTTCTACCAAGGCACGAGATTGGAGGATTGCCTTCGATCACTTCGCTCAGATACCTCCTAACAGAATGATAACACATGCTGTCGATAAGGGGTTAATGGCTAAGATAACCGAAAAAGAGGTACTACGAGTACTCACGGAATTAAACAGGCACAAGGCAGCCGGATTGGACGGGTTGAACATTGACTTTTATTTGGACACACATGCAATTATAGTATCCGTAATGAAATATTGCAAGGAGGGACTCAACCACCATCATTTCTGGACGGTATCATAATTCCGTTAAGAAAGAAAGGCGACTCAAGGGAAGCCATGGACTGCCGACCCATAGCGTTGCTACAAACGGGATACAAGGTCTACACGAAAATAATAGTTACAAGACTACAAGACGTACTTGGAATATTAATTGGACTATCACAACAAGGATTTGTGAAGGCCGTCAAATATCCAAGACAGTAATGATGATGCTTGCAATGCTAACCAAGGCCACACCAGAAGAAGAAAAAGCAGCTGACCAGTCTCCTTTGATATTGTTACTCGACTTCCGAAAGACGTATGACACAGTTGCATGTCTCACGCTACAAAGTTTGGACCATGATACGCCACTTACATAATGGAACGAAAGCTCAAGTTTTAGTCAATGAAGAACTATGATAGCAGGGATCAGGAAAGGATGCCCCCTGGCATCCCTGCTATTCATCTTGGCAGTGGAGATTCTATCGCTTTCAATTAATCAGGCGACAGACATAGAAGGAATCCACATACCTGGAGGGAACGGAATTAGACATAAGTTCTCGTCATTTGTAGACGATCCGACAATCGTTAAACAGTAAGGGAGGTATATTACGAAAGTGCAAGACATCATTACAGCATTTGGAAAAATTAAAATGAGACTCTTTGTTTGCTGAATTGTCAAATCCAGAAAACAAAGAGTCTCATAATTTTTCTTAATACTGCTCTCTAACGAAAGGAATATCACCGATATCCAGTAGTAGCATATGGAAATACGGTCGTTATCTTGAATAAGAAGTGTGAACCGGACCTTTAGAAGATATCAACTGAGCAAAGCGGATTCGGACAATTCAACGCCGATATGCTACGGCATCGAAGATAACGACACCACTTATCAACAGAGTGCTTTTATTTAATGTGATTATGCTACCTGTACTATTGTTTGCAGTTTTTGAAATGCCCAAATGGGCAGAGCAGGATTTACTCAACCTGCAAAAATAATTTCTCTGGAAACACAATACCACAACGGATAAAACCAGACACGAAACCAATCCAGGGCTGGTCTTCTTACCAAAACAGGCAGAAGGACTAGAATTGACTTCAATATCACTAGTTTGCAACACACAGAAGCTGAAACATACCATATTATGGTAATCGTGTGGTCGAAGCCTTGGAATCATTGGCCTCAACCTACGTCAGATGGTCGAGCGCAGTAGAGCGCCGGGCCACTTCGGCTCGGATGGCTCGAAAAGGATTTAGTCGATTTAATAGATGGCTCAACTTTCCCTCTATCACAGAAGCCTGGTGAGGACGGTAACTGCTTCCACGACCGCAAGAATCGATACAGCATCAATGCGCTAGTCGTCTGCGATGACCGTTGACGAATAACTGCTTTCTTTAGTGACTGCACAGGCTCTTCGGCTGACATCACAGTTTATAAGGAAATGCTGCTCGCCAAGGATGTAAACAAGCACCTATTTTTTGACGACGACCAATATTTAATCGCGATAAGATTACATCTACAACACGACCGTGTACTCATATCGTTCGGATTCCCGTGGAACGGAAAAGAAAGATTTCAACACGTGTTGCTCACGTCTGTGTCGTAAACGAGCACACCATCGGCGTGCTCAAGAATCGGTGGTCGTCGCTATAACAGCTACAAGTCCAGGTCAAGAAAAAGGAAGATATCACACGCGCACTCCATTGGATACAAGGTTGCATGATACTGCACAACCTGCTTATGGATTTCGGGGACGAGTGGAGTGATGATGAGCGCTCAGTTGATGAATCCGGGAGAAAGTCAAGCGAGGAAGAAGACTCGGATGGCAATGCGGACCCTTATTTTTTTCGTCGACGCCTCAAGCGTCGGGAAATTGAAAAATCGCGTGAGCCAGGTGGTATTTTATGGTATAGATATCAGGTTCACGAGGGATTAGACGCTGAAAGCCAACACATTATTTGTGGTACTGGTGATTCAAATGAAAACGTAGCTGTTGTTATCAAAAAATAGCGGTTCCGCCGCGCACGTCTTACAGGTTGTGTCTCACACGATAAACTTCGTGTAGGCTGCGATCTCGTCGGGCCTTTTCTGCTGTTCAAGAACCATCATCATCATCAGCTCTTGCTTTACGCGCTCGATGTCAATCTTCTAGTTCACTCTTGCAACGCTGATCCTCAAACTCCGGTGTTTGCGCTGCCTTGCGTTCCACGATTTCTTGTCGACGAATCTCTGCGTCAACTTGCTGTTGGTGTACCTGCGCAGCGTTCTGTCGCTCCATGGCGGCTTGTTGAATAATTCAGTGCTCGTGCTCATCTACAAGTTTCTTTTGCGCAGCCTGGGCTCGTATCGTACTTTTCTTTGCACACGCTAGGAATAGAGTGTCGTAGGCCGTGAGCCGAGCTGCTCTGCTTTTTCTTCGGCATCTTTGGTCCACTTTCGTTCTCTTCTTCTCTGGTGAGTCAGACTCCATATTAGCCGGCTGCACCCACTTCTCGGTGGTTTTGGAGGATGCAAATGACTTTGGTCTTGTGTGGTTGTTTTGCGGATTCCTTTTGCTGCCTTGGCGTAAGCTGGGGAACAGGGGTGAGAAGTGGTCGAGACGTCAGAGGGCTGCGCACTGCTCCGACACTCAGAGTTGACTTGATCCCTGTCGCCCGAGCCCACACGATCCCAAGCGCCAATAACCTCATCCGTGATGGTTCGCGGAGGCCACCAAGGACGACACAAGCTAGCCGCCGGTTGTGGAACATCTCGTGGACACACCGTTTCCAATTCATTCCCTCGGTTATTCAATGCTTGACCTCCCGAGATACCGGCAGACATGTTGCCGTTGTCATCGCTCGAAGGGCTTGAAAACGCGTTGTTGAACTCATCTTCCTCCATCGCCTGACTGTGGATGGATTTATCGTTAGGCCAGGTGTACTCGAATCTCGCGCATGATGATCAGATTCGCCACGTGTTTTTGTGATTGTCGGCAAGCTGCTGCGCGTCGGCTTCTTCATCATCACTCACTGTGCCTTGTGTGCTTGACGGGACCTCGCCGAGAGAGAGAGTCGCTGCGGGCTTGATGTTCGGTCGTGTACCAAACAGCACCTTCATCCAGCTAAAGTGGCTTGAGCTTCTCCTGAATGGACATACCCACCTCCATTTCCTCCGCGGAGTCCCAAGCCGGTCTCGGTCGTGCTCATCTTGATTGTCTCGATGAACTTGTCCCTGTACGTATTCAGACGCTGCTGCATGTTGCGCAGTGTGAGTAGTAGAAGTTTAAGCGTCGTAGAATGCTTGCGGAGATGTGCTGCGAGTTTCCTGTGTGCGGCTGTCTTGTTTATCGTCGAGTTTCCACCAACGCTCGTCTTCTTTGCGCGTCATAAATTGACTTATAGTTACTCAATATCTCAAGCCAGCTCACTATGATTCTGTAGTCGTCGTACGTGAGATGCACACCATGTCGATTTTTGTGAGCGTTGACGCTCTTGGTCGTAGCGAACGCGCTGGAGCCGCGAGCGTGGCGTCGGCGGGTGGAGCCTGAGGTGAAAGTTGGGGCGGGGAAATTGTCAATCGGCAACCTTTGAAGATTTCGATGTTTCCAAAATGGACGCACCCACTTCTTTCACAAATATCGAAAACCGAGTCGTCGCCCCCACTTATCAAGAAACAAGCAGCTGATTTGGCAACCAGAGGTGGCTGGTTTCGGGTTTCAAAATCAATCAGACAAAAAAAAATTGGCACCCCGTAATCTTATCTCCTGTGTAACCTTATACTCTTCTAGCCGATTTCTACACAAGATTTCGTTTAAATCCGAATGAAATTATTTTGATTGGGTATTTCTCTTGGTGTGGTCGCCGCTCAATCTCCAGTCAACGCCAGAGCAACAAGCTCGTCCCCTCTCCGTGCATTCTCATCGTTCGTCATGGGGATTGCACCAAGCAAGTCAAAAGCATTAGCTAGTGAACGCTACCCTGTTCTGGCTACAAGTGCATCTTCCGTACGTTTCGCTCAACTTTTCTGTCTTTTCGTGTAGCCATTTTAACCACCGTCTTCTGCCAATAGGAAGGTGACCTTCCCGTCTTCATGCAGCAGGTCGAAGAAATTGAGAAGGAGCGCGCCAAATTACCTAACCCAGGACTGTATGAAAATGCTCCGAATGAACTTAAAACGCCCGTGAGTCCCGACGCTTTTGACGGCTTTCGCTTTGATTTCACGCGCATCTTGGGCGCTCGATGCTCCACGTCGCATTCATTTCTGCTAGGCACCCCAATGATTCCCGGTGGACTCTACCAGTTTGGCGCCAATGTGGTAATGGGAGATCCCATGGATCCATCGACATTTCTTATGAGCAAGATGACACCGGATGGCTACCTTGACGCTCGATGGAATCAAAAACTATCGGACAAATTTAAAATGCGCGTCAAAGCGCAGCTGAAAAATGAGGATCACGGTTCGCAAGCGCTCGCAGACTTTGATTACATGGGAGAGGACTTTACGTGGAACATGAAGCTTTCGAACGGCCCGTTACTTGGAGTCAGCTACTTGCAGAGCATCACCCAGAACCTTGCTATGGGTGGGGAAGGTTATTACCATGGCAAGCATCAAAAGGTTATTTCAGCGTACGCTGCCAAGTGGAATGCGCGTGACTGGGTTGGGATGGCTACATATGGTGCTATGGGTACGTTGCAGCTCGCGTACCTCCGCAAGGTGGGCCACCGACTTCGTTATGGATCCGAACTCGTGTACAATCACGCTTCGGGTGAAGCCCAGACGACTTGTGGTGTAGAGATGGATTTAGGTCAGACACGGTTTGTGTCTAGCATTGACTCGACCTTCCGCGTAGCAACGAGCATCGAGTCACGTGTGCTGCCAAACTTCATGCTCTCCCTCTCAGCTGAAGGGTTTCCACTAAAGGACGAGTTTAAATTTGGGTACGGTGCGCAGCTTTCATTCTAGAGACAGCTTCAAGATTGCAGCGCAGCTTGAGACGGAGGACAGCAACTTATTAAGCAATTAACTGAGAGACTAGAGTGGAAAGGGGGCGTGCCTCAGGTTTAGCTCGTAGCGGCACCAGCTCTCTCTCTTTGTCTTCGCGTATTCCGCCGTCTACAGCAGACACAAGGAGCTCCCTAGTTTTTTGCAGCTCTTCCAATGCATGAGCTTTGATTCCATTAGTTTTTACCTTCACAAGTACATGTACCGGTAGTATTTGAGCTCACTCCTTTCCTACTGTTCCCACTGCTGAAAACAGACCTGGTTTCAGACCATTTCAACAACCGAGTTACGGAAAACTTTGATAGACAGGCTCAGTACATTCGCCGCTTCGCTTTATTCAAGCAATACTAAAAGGGCCACTCGCCAGCAGGTTTGCTGTTTGAGCCGCGGTATCCACCATTCGAATTCCCATTTCCCTGCGAGTGCCCGCTTCCTGTTCCACTGTCAACGTTCCTAGGCAGAAAAACAAGTGAAACGCGTTACTATTGCTCTTATATCGTAATCGAGAGGACCGAAGTGCTTAGACTTACAGAGGTCCTTCCAGCACCGAATGAAAACCAAAGAAGCGGGGAAGGGAGTAAACCAGCAGTTCCTATATAGTACGACAACAAGATGATAGCAAATGAATTTATCTTGGAATCATCAAAAGTTCAGGATGATAAGCTTCTTTAAAACTCTCTTACCCGAAAAGCGCGAGCCTCACCCACATTAAGCGTGGTGACCGACTCCTCTTCGTGGCTGACCTTGATCTGGATCAAAGGGTTTCCATCAGAGCCCGCCAAGCGCGTGATGTGGAGCGACTTGGTATTCTTTTCCTCTTCAGGCGCGTTCATATTGGGCGAATGCTTGAGAGAAAGCTCTGGAATTCGCAAGTCCAGCAGCTCCAACACCAGACCCACTTCGGACGGACTAAGCGAAAAAAACTGCAGCAGAAGGTAAAAATTAGCGCTTTAATAGCTCCGATAGCTTTCATCCGTTATCTTACGGTCTTGTTTTGATAGTTGTAACCCGAATTAGTGGCTTTGGCCCACGACAGCATGATGGCACCCTGTCCACAGGATGAGGACGATCAGTTAGTATACGAGTTTCTTTCTTTCTATTAATCAAGGAGATCAAAATGTACTCACCACACGCTTCATCCTTAAGTAATTTCCTCCACTCGTGTATTGCGGCGTGTTGGGGGAGACTTGGAAAACACAATCGCTGCGGTAGATCGAAAAGTTGGGAAACACACGCTCCGTGGCTACAGTGCAGTTAATTCAACAGGAAAAATGTAACGCGAAAACAAGACAAGCCGAGGCAATTTGTATCAGTTGTACATACAGTACAGCAATGAGCTACGAGGAGCTGCGCGCACTGCGCAGCTCATCGACTTTCGAACCATCTGCATGAGCGTCATGATTTCAAACTAATCGAACAGCCAAGGAAAGTGTAGCCATGTTAGCGCATTAAGTTCGTCCGAATTACCGTACTTTACACATACCGTATAACATCTGTCATATCATACAAATTGCTATAGCCAACACAAACTCTCAGCCAATCACAGTCGATCAGTTTTGGGTAAGGGATACAAAAAAGTCAATGTGACACATTTGAGTGGACATCGCGCAATTGTCAAATCGATGGCGCGCGGCCAAATGAAACACAGTGAAAACGGAGGCCACAGGCCACCTACATATTAACGATCTGAGAGGGATGGCAGTGTAAGCCCCTTTCTGATCATCATGGTGACCTTCAAATTGCCCAGATTTGTCGTTTTGTCCGAAATCTATTGCCCATTTTCTTATTTAACCCTTTCAAAAACATTCCAAAACAAATCATCAGCATGTGCAGGCATTTTTTGTTCCCGTGTGTGTCGGCTTAGACAGATGGTATA
>MIQA02022152.1:0-16169 GCA_001887855.2 Sclerospora graminicola | reverse complement strand
GGAGTCGGGTTGTTTTGTGCGATTTCTTGAGCATCTTCAAAACTGTCGTCTCATCCAACTCGACCAGGTTCGGGCTTCCTTTTCCTGTTCTGCGACTCGATCTTGGGGTCAATCTGTTCGATTCCTTTCGGGTCCAACTATATACGCGTTACTCCAACCGAGGAGTCAGTGGAGTCCACTCCAGACTGTGATGACGATTGATGTATTGACTCAATATCCATAGGATATTCAACCAACTGCGATCGGTGTGAAGGATCAGCGAGCGGCGACTGGGCCACGGGGTTCGCCCCGAGTAGCGAGGCAAGGTGATCATTCAGCGTCGTCATAGCTTCTCTGATCATCCCTTGGTCTAGATCGAACAGCATATTTGAGTCGAACGCGCCAGTATTGAAACCAACTTCGTCGATCTGGACCAGAAGATTTCTTATCAGGTCGATTTGGCTACCTGTGATAACTGGCCTAGTCGCTCGACCTTCAAGCTTCCCGATGATCTTGGGTTTTATGATCTTCATCACCCGGTTGGTAGCTAGGAACTTGTGAAAATCCCGAAGGTAAAACAAACGTTCTACATCCCGAACCGTGGTTTTTTGGCTGGTTCGGTCTTCTCTTCATCTTCTTCAAAGACCTTCGGTTTGGTTTCACATATTTTTTCGGTGGATCATATTGATCCGCCCCCCATGTTTTTTCTCTTTTTCCATTTTCTTCTTATGCATAGGATCGAGGTCAGCACCTCGATCCTTTCCCGGAGTATAGTTAATGTTGTTATAACCCCGATCGGAGCGTTGTGGGGTGTTGTTTCATCATTAATTTCTACTTGGAACTCCACCGGACCAGGTCGACCATCGCTTCCTTTAATTTTGTACAGCAACGGAGGCAATACGCCTTCCTCCGATACACCCGAAAAAGTTTCCTCCACTTTGATTTTCACATCTTTTTCATCATCAAAGGAATCAGGTGATATTTGAGTCGACCAAAGTAATCTGGAACGCGCACCATGTGGTGGATGCCTGATTTCTAATCCCAGAACGGAAGGCTTGGGTGGAATTCGGATACCCACTAGCCCTGACGACCAACTATCGGAGGGGGTACTCCGTTGATCCTGATCGCCATCCGGATCGGATGAATCATCACTATGATGACTGATCCGTTCCTCTGGTCATCCGACCGGTCGTCATGTACGATAGAATCCATGCTTATCTTCATCTCACTTTGTGTACTCATTGATCTTCGGTGGTTGCACTCACTCAGGTGGACTCTTCAGATGGAAAAGGATGATTCGAATCAGGTCGGAGGAGATGACCTTCTCAAGACAGGGATGTCCTCGGGTGGGGATCTTCACCGGAGAACGAGTCAGGATCGATACTTAGTTAAAGTATCTAAAGGCACTGATCGGAAAACTTCATCCGATCAGGCAAAAAAAAAAAGCCAATAAAACGAGAGATAACGAGTAACCACGAAAACGACGATTAGAGCACGACCTTCCACAGTACATCACAAACGTTATCTCCACGAAACCTTTTCAATTAATATAACGAGTTCAAAACACGTGCGCGTGATGGGGTGAGGGTTGAAAACCTAAACGAAACCCGTGGGGGGCCTTCCGGTAAGCCAAAATGCGCCAATGCGTGTCTTGACCGGGAATTAAGTTGAGCTACAGGGGTCTAGTTAACCCTGTGCTCCCAATGACCGCGACACTTGGCGGAGCGACTCTTTGCTTAGGGGGTAAATTCAATCCTGTTATTATATATGCAATATCCAGTACCTAATGTACCAAACACCAACTTATGTGACCTATCTCATGCTTCAATCTTGCCCATTTCGTCACACAGTTGCTCCAGTACCATCATAAACACCTCTTCGACGCATCTTCAACCTGATCCGTACCACTTCTGGACCGGTTATGATCAAACTTTCTGGCAATCTTCAACTACCCTGGTGCATCGGAAATCAGCATACAACCAGTTCGGGATCAGTCTCTCAGGCACTGTTCGCCCCATGCCAACCTGATCTTGACTGAAAATCCGTCTTCCCTCCACACCTGGAAGCTGATTCGGGGCTGATCAGGATTAAGTCGTGATCAACACAGTGATCACAGTGATCAGGGTGATCAGTACAGCGATCACGGCGATCAGCACCGTGATCAGCAAAACATCGACATCGCCCGCTCACTCAAACCTATTTTCGACCTCCATTGTATGTTGGACCGCAAGGGTTGCACCGAGTCAGCACTCCTCTTGAAATTGGATCCGATCAGATCTCTTTATGCTGATTCAAGGTGGATTCATCGACCCTTATCGCTTGTCCCAGTTTGGTAAGGCTCATACAGCATACCACTTCACATATCATGCTCTGTCATATAACTGATCTTCATATCCTAGGGCGGGGTCAAGTTATTCGACCGATCAGACCGAGATTTCCATATCCCATCCAACTTCAAGCATTTGGATCATCCATGACCCACTCCACACCGTTCCTGATATATCACACCGTCACTGATGCTGCCCAACATGTTGTCTCGGTCGATCTGGTGTCGAATGTTCGCATAACCTCAATGCAGTGCTCAATATCCAGATCAGACCGTGATATTCGATAGTCCGTTAATATCTGGGACCAGACGCGATAACAGTATCCTCTTATTTTCTCCACATTTGCGATGGCCCGTTGTCAACCATATGTCATCCTGAACGGAATCAGCTTGTCCCACCCATCAACGATCCCATCTTGATGGGTGTTCCCATCGCCACCAATCAACGGATGTGTGTGGTCCACTTATTCCTGATTTTCTTGAATCGCTTTACACACCTGTAGCGGGTCAGGAGACCGCGGCACCGAGTAAGGATGTTCAGCAAGGAACGCTCCAGGAAGAAGTAGGGACTACCGGAAAGCCAGCTCATCTGGGGTGGTCTACAGAGACCCGGTCACCCGGGAAACGCCACATGCTCTAGCGGACGTGCTTCGGCAAGCCCAGCTTGATGCGACACAGACACGACCTAAGCTCCAAATTTGGATGGACCTGATGCACCAAATATTTGACGGGATCTATACGGAGCCCAAGGACCAAAACCCTGGAAGTTTCACATTTCACACGAAATATCCACAATTATCGACGACAAAAAAGGCTTATTGACCTCTTTGAAGTACTGGTGGTTACTCTGGGAAAAGATTGGGTTATCCGGAAGCCACGCGTCAGTGAGGCTTGTAGAACGGCAGCTTAAAGCAAGCAATCTTTTGAGATTGTACGATCAAAAACAATCGAGAAGAGTTAATACCGGGGCAGTTTTAAAGGACTGGTTACAAAAGGTAACAGAAGATACACCAGGTATCCCAACAGAACGCAAGGAAGCGGAAGATTTTGTTTATAACCGATCCCGGTAGTCTTTAGAAGAGATACGAGCGTTCAACAAGATATGTCGATCCAAGGAGTCAGAGGGAAAATCCGAAAAGGAACGGATGCAGAATGAAAAATTGTTAAAGGGAGAGCGGAAGGCTCAATCATCGCGAGATTATGCATTCCTTTTTCTGGAAAATTATGACTAACGCCTACAGGTTGCGGCTTATCCTAACTGTTCGTGTGCAAGCGGAAGGGTGTCTAAGTATGGATATGCAAGTAGAAATGGCAATTCGTGGAATATATCAGAGCAACACCCGGAGTATTCAAGGAAGTATTGGGATGGCGATGACAGCAAGGGGTATAACAAAAGAGCATTTATGGGAAATGTTAAGGAAATTTAAAGTCATTAGATACGATCAATCAACACACCGACTCAACGTTCATTTCTACACAAGGGCAGCGGCACGAGGGTATGAAGACGTGGAAGTACCCTATCACAGAAATATGTATCACCTATGGCATGAGCATGGGGAGGGTGAAAATAACAGCACGGCTTCAGTAAAGAAACGTCAGCGTAAAATGCCGGGGGGTATAATAGGCGGACCCGGTTTACACAGTCCTACTCTGGAACATTTCTTTTACTCAATGCTTTCCTTTAATCAGTATTGGCTGCTCCATTCCGGTTACAAGAGCTGGATAAAGGTGGTCCAATGTCTTCAACCTCGCTGGACTTGGAACTCATCATCGATGCGGGTGGAAGTCCTGCAGCATTAGTAGGTATACAACGGATAATTTGGTGTGGTCTTGTACTGCTTGTCAAGCACCCAGCCGCGAGAGGGAGGCGTCATTGTCTCAGATGTGGAGGAGTCGGGCATCAAATGCGACAACAGATACGGGGCTTCATACCGAAACTGCATCACGGTTATGGTGGAACAAGTTCGGCACCTCGACGTCCTCTAGTCCACCTTCTTCAGCATAGAGGAGCTGATTACAGCGGCCACATCAACGTGCAAACGACAAGAACAAGAGCGGAAAGAACAAGAGGACCTAAACATCGTAACACGAAACAACCACGTCGTTTAGACGAAGCAGCACACACACAAACTAAGCCAGCTCACAAGAATTATCCGGAGCCAAACGAAGACAATATCCAGGACACCACAGGTAAGAAAACGGTGAAATGCGGGCATCAGCGCAAAAGGAGGAATGGATCAACGTCTCTCGAAAAAAGAAGACCACTGTTCACAGCGGTCTCTCAATAGGTATGCATGCTAAAAAGCAAAAACGTAGATATTAGTAGAAACACAAACGAGTTGACCGAGACAAACACCATCCCTACATAGGCATAGTGGAACAAAACCAAAAAATAAAGGACGAGGGCCACAGCGGTCAAATGGCTCCTACTATAAAAACAGAGCCAGAGCAAGAGACAGTACCTTGGAAGGTAGACTACGATAAACAAGGGGTTCACGTTCCGGTTAAGACCAACTCGGCAAGGCTGTTTAAACAACAGGACAACACTCAATTACAAGTATTTGAAGTTAATAAGAAACGCAAGCTTAAGGTGTTATGTCTTCATGCGGCTCATATCCAGGGGAAACTATCATGGTTTCCATGGCAAACACCACCGACTAAGGAGGATGAACATTGGACTTTGCAAGACGCTATGATTGTGATTGGGCTGCAAAGTGTACAAACGCTGGCAACCGGTAATCGTCAGGCGTATGGGGTCACCAAAACTCTGATGAATTCTAACTTACACATATCATAGCAGAAGGAGCAGCTCGGTTGAAAGTAGGTTGTGTAGCACCAGCAACAATGGATTTTTCCGTCAAATTTCCGGCGGGTGAGACGACAGACACTCCGTAGCCTAGGGCTTGGACATGGAAAGGTCAGCGCGGAGTTCCGAAAACGAATTCAAGGAGTATTTTGAGGCGTATGGTAAGAGTGCATCAGGAGTAGATCAGGAGTAGGAGCGCATGTGTGGGGAAGTTACGATACTCTGAGCAGTATTGGAACCTTCCTCCAAAGACACATCTTTGTTATTAGTTTGCAAACCACTACAGGACGCCTAGAAGAAATTCACTACGCGCCGGAGACACGCCTGCACAAAAAGAAAATCTATGCTGCCTGAGGTGAGTACCCGATTGTATTAGGAAATTGTATACAACAGGTATTTTACTCAAAGAGGAAGCAGGACCGGACCCAAACAAATTGCCGATCGTGTTACATTTTGAGAATGCACATTACCAAGCGTATGTGAATGGGTGGTGAGCTCAAAAGATCACGTCGGGGGACCCTGAAAAAAGACTGATGTCAACATGGAAGCCAAAGCAGACAGATTCTAGATCACGGCGTACACGCAAGGTCACAATATAGAACGAAGTGATATATCAGAAGTCTCCGGCAAAGTGGTAACTATATATACGGGAGAACCAGCCCCAGACATCCAGACGAGCGTTATAGTGACGCCGTCCAATGAGGAGGTGCCCACTCATCAAGTTTAACAATGGCTATCAGATACGCTGAGAAGGCAAAGCTCGGAAAGAGCACACCTACGCATGGAATTTTTGAGAACGATGGTGTTACCACGATCAGAGCTGAATCAAATTCGCCCTTTAGAAGCCCACATAACTAATCGAAAACTAGGTTGGAAGTAGCACAGGAATTTATGACGGACGAGATGATGCTTGTGGATTGGTACAATCATTTGCGTCGATATACATGCTTTGCGGACGAATGCGACGGACTAAGTAGTTAGTCCAAATCCAGCAGTCAAGACTCGAAGTATAGGCCAGATGAGTACACTGAGGATCACGAATGTAACATCGAGAGAGAGCGAATAGCATCCGCGCAACAAAAAAAAGAAAAAAAAGGCATGTGACAGGACAGATCCAGAAACCGAGGGCACATACTCAGTCCAGACCCTGTTTGAGGTAAGGAATATAATAATAATCCAACGAGAGCTGTGTGATGAAATCACATAGTGGACAAGGGGATAAGCGTCCGGAGACAATAGAGGTTGACTGGACTATTGCCTGGAATGCGATGGCGGCGGCCTCGAGACGGCAAAATAGGACGTTTTTTTCATTTGTGTCTGACTCGCCGGCGGAATGGACAAAGACGGTTCTATTGTGGCGTAGCCACTTTTGAAAATTCCTCCCGAGATGGGAACACCCACGGGTGGGGGCAGATGACTGACTGTAGGACGTCCGTCCAGGTCTTGGTCCAAACCAGCATCAAGCTGGCTGGACCGGTCACTTCCATCACATTGGCTGTGACGACTGGAATGATCCGTCCTGCATAAGCTCACCTTGTGTACCCGTCAGCGCTGGTGGTTACGGTCTTTTGGTGGACTCTAGGGCGAAAAATTAAAAGGTGGACGAGGGTTAGGACTAGGGTTGCTCCTGGGCGGAAATCGTCACCGGGGAGCAGACTGGGGTTATCCGCAAGTGCTGGTCCGACATTAATCAATCGGCCAGCTTAACCAAAGATAATATAGAGTAGCTCCAGCCTTATGTGTAGCCAGGAAATCAAAACAATATCCTACGATCTTCCACAGTAAGCCAAAACTTCACCTTCCTTTCCAATACAACTTAACCGCGTTCCAAACACGGGCGACCTGGGTGAGGATAGAGTTTTGCAGCGACGGACGCCCATTAAGAGAGTATTGTTGATGACTACCAGGCCATCCTGGTGCTATCCAGGTCGAGGCGAATGACCAGCCAAGCTGGCACGCTATTTTTGGTACGGTACAGAAACGTCCCGGTTGAGCTGCTCACGCTATTTTGGGTAAGGTGCACCATATTGGATTAGGGATAAATATCCGTATACGTTTCTCTTGCTAAAACACAAGTTATCATTGGTCCACAGGAGGGTTAGCAAGGTCCCCTCTTGTTGTTATGGGTTTGCCCGGGGGAGGTTGAATGGAACCCATCGGAGTCCCCTGACCGGGAGTCAGTTATCGGTGCTTCGTCCGACTACTCCAGGGACATGGCCTCCCTGGAGCCTCGTATCCGTCCCTTGACCACCTGCGGCCACCATCAGCCGCCTCCTCGCCCGACTTGAACTGGCTGGTTAACTTCGGGCAATGTGGCTGACCTGACCCAACGCATCTGGACCACCTCCCTTAGCCTGTTTCCACGTTCATGTACTGGTCCGGCACTTGCGAGTATTACCGAGCACCTCCGGCAGCCGCCATCTGGTGTCTGGTTTTAGGCAGTCGTTTTGACCAGCAATTTGAACCAATCAGAGACAGACTCGGCCAGGTGTATTTCACATCCAGGCGTTAACTCATTCCGCACCACATTATTGCAGTTAGAAATGCGATCATTCCTCTTCTGGCTCACTTCTTGCACCCCTAGCTAGGTTTCATCCGGATCTTCTGATAGAATTATCTTGTCCCTGGAGCGAGTTAGTGGACGGTCGTAGATCATGTTGACGTCATATATGATTCGCCAACAAAATCCATGCTGAACTTTCTCCTTGTTCGACATTTTGCGCAAAGACTGCGAATGATCTATTGACCGCTTTCGCTTTGAAATATCTTTATAGTAGGAGCAGGATCGAATCCATAGGGTGATAGTCCGCCCCCAATAAAGCTGCCATGTTTTCTGTTTACATATGGGGCTTGTTAAAATCCGTGCGAGTTTAGTCATGTGTTGTGGAGCACTAATTTTGATCAAGATATTGCCTCCGTAACTATTATTTCGTAATAACGTCCATTCCTGCGAACTGTTGATGATTTCTAATTTTTGCTATTCTGTGCTGACCAATTTCCGTCAAACCATTCTCGTGGAATACCTTTGATTCCTGTCTTTGTGCCTTGTTCTACCATACCTCTCCAACATTGTTCCTTCCAGTGTCTTGTCAGTATGGTAAGAACTTCTGTGGCCACTACTTCTAACAAGTAAGCCGTTCCTTCGAATACTTTGTGAGTAAATATAATAATCTGTTACTTCTTGCGCAGATGATTTTTCCAGATTTCTAGTGATGCATCTGCATATATGAAAGGTAACTTGAATTGGTTTATACATTCACGTGCAAATGCTGCCCATGATACTTGCCATGTGACAGCTGCAATGGGTGAAACATCGGAAGACTGTTTGTCTTTGTTAAATTCATCAATGAATTCCCGAGAAATTGGTGATGTATCTAAGTGAGTCTGCACCGTTATCATCTTATTCGGGACTTCCGAAATCTTCTCTTTATAAGTTTCTGGTCTCGTGCATTACCGTTTTTGTTGACCATGTTCGTCATCTTCGCTCTGAAGCACATCTTGGAGGTTGTTGAAGTGATAGCACGATGCGCGTAGAAGTAGGGAAGGTAGAGGAAGAACTTGCTTGTAAGGAGGCAAAAAGAATTATATTTTAGTTTTATCAGGGACACTAAGCATAATGTCTGTAAAGACATTCACGTAGAGTTCCTATACCTCAGTAGAAACATTAACACTTAATATATATATGCACATATAAGTGCAAGTGTAGCGGATTCAATGCCACTTATTCTCTTGTGTGTTAATTCTTCAAAGAGTACGAAGGGTAATACTTCTTTATTAGTTAAGAGAGGTAATTTTTAAAAAGGGAAAATGTACTAAGACAAGCCGTTTACTCCAACAGCCCCACTGGATTGGATGAGTACATTTTGTAATTTAAAATCGACAGTTGTTCGTGTGGGTTGTACTTTAATATGGTAGAAAGAAGATATCCCAACTTATAGTCATTAGACTGTGCAATCAGTTCTAAGTCATAACCCCGGATCTTGGTTACCCAGCACTTTACTGCTGATAGCTCGGACCAGCATGGCTTAATTAATTAACCAGTACTAAGAACCACGGGACGTCTTAGTAAGCCAATATAAGGCTTAAGATTTAATACACTTAATATCAATTTGCAGTTCGCTATTCATTTATGTCAGATTCGGTTTGTAAACCAGGGAAAACCTCACATAGTTTGCGTAGGAAAACCTTACACTGTTCAGCTTTTTATTTTATTTAAGTATGTCAAATTTGGTTAGTAAACCAGGGAAAACTTCACAGAGTCTGCGTAGAAAAACCTTAGGAGAATTATCTATTACGGAGTAGTTTGTTTGATTGTATAGACATTTTGTCACGAGTTGTCACATCAAGTTTATTTTTTAAATAAAGGAATTGAGGCTTTGGAAGTGCCTTGGTAAAAATATCGGCTATCATGTCCTTTGTATTGCAATACGTTATAGTGAACTGTTGTTGTTCTACTTTTCTTGTACAAAGTGATAGCGTATATCGATATGCTTAGATCTACCGTGCAATTCAGGATTATTTGCAAGTTTAATGCAACTTTGGTTGTCTTCGTGAATTATTGTTGGTTTTGTGGATTGAAATCCAAGTTCAATTAGCAGGGTCTTTAGAAATATTACTTCCTGCATGCAATGACAGAGTGCAATATACTCAGCTTCCGTTGTGGATAGAACCACAGTATGATGTTTTCGAGAAAGCCACGAAATCGGGCTTTTACCGATCATTGTCACAAAACCACCTATAGATCGTCGGGTATCTGAGCAGCTCGCATAGTCTGAAAAAGCGGTAAGACTGTCCGTGAGTTGACGGGTAGTCTGCTGGATTGTTCCACCCAGAGTTAGTCCGTGGCTTGTTGTGCCATGCAGGTATTTGAAACCTCGAACTACTGCTTTCCAGTGTTCTTCTCCAGGGTTGGAGAGGTATTGACTTACTTCTCTCATGTAGTATGCAAGGTCAGGGCGAGTGCCTATCATAAGATACATTAGGCTGCCGACTGCCTCGCGATATGGAATGTCTTTCATCATATTTCTTTCAGCTTCTGTTTGAGGGCTCATGGCACTAGACAGTTTTATGCTGCGGTCAACTGGTGTAGTGACGGGGTACGTCACAATGTTTTTAAAGCGATCCAGGACCTTAGTAGCATATTTCTCTTGGTGGATGAAGATTGTTCGGTCTTTGCGGTTCCGCTCTATGGACCAACCGAGCAAGTATTTCACCTCCCCTAAATCTGTCATATTGAAACGCTTCTTCAGGGCAGATTTGATTTCGTTGACGAGGGCAGGTGTTGGAGCGATGATCAGTAGATCGTCAACATAGACTGCAATATAGCATGTCTGATTTTGGAGCGATCCGACAAAGACACATCGATCTTTGATGAGACGTCGGAATTTGATGCTCTCCAGGAATTTCGCGAGGGTTTGATACCACACACGGGGTGCCTGTTTGAGTCCATTTTTTGAGCTTGCACACCAAATGCTCTTTTCCTGGGATTGTAAATCCTTCAGGTTGCTCCATGTATATTTCTTCATCCAGAAAACCATTGCGAAAAGCAGTCTTCACATCCATTTGGTGAATTTCATAGTTAAGTATTGCTGCTATAGTTAGTAGAAGACGAAGGACTTCCATTCGTAGCACAGGGGCAAAAATTTCTGTGTAGTCAATACCAAACTGTTGGAGAAAACCTTTTATTACTAATCGAGCTTTAAATCGATCTACTTCGCCGTTGCCGTTGTATTTGACAACCCAGACCCATCGGTTTCGAAGTACTTTTCTTCCTGATGGTCGGGGGACAAGTGTCCGTGTGCCGTTGTCGTCATGAGACTTGATCTCGGATTGAGCAGCATTGAACCAGTCTTCAGCATGAGAAGATGTCTTAGCTTCGCGGAATGTACGCGGCTCGGCAATATAGCGAATAGCTAGTAGAGTGTAAATGAGATTGACCCGACGATGTTCGTCTGCAATATCCTCAGAACTATTTAAAAGAGGAACGGATTTTTCAAGGGGAATGTCATTTAGTTGATCTATGTCATCAAACTTGCGCTTGGTGCCTCGTTGGGATGGTTGTGTAATAAAACTATATGTTTGCTCGTTTCGGTGCAAAGCATCAGCCAAGGATGGCAAGTATAGTGATGTATTCGCCGGCTTAGATGCAACATTCTCTGTAGGTTGATGAGTTACATTATACGGTGTCGTAGGCAATATAATACGATCCGTATTTGGGGAAGTTTCATTCCTATTAGGCTGTTCTAGCTCTGCTGATCGATTTGATCTATCTAATCCTGATTCTGTTGGCAAAAATTTCAAGGAGGGGAATACGGTTTCGTCAAGTAACATCACGGCTGTAGATAATCTTGCCAGTGGAAACATCAAGTAGTCGAAAACCACGCTTATGGTCTGGTAGACCGAGATACATGCATATAGTAGCATGTGGATCTAGCTTGTCCCGATGTGTTTTTGGGACGTGGACAAAAGCTTTGCATCCAAAAACACGGAGGTTCATGACGGAAGGTTTCTTGTCATACCAAAGCTCATAAGGCGTTTTGTTATTCGTAACAGAGCTGGGGGTCATGTTCACCAGGTCGGTAATGTGGCGAACGCATTCAGCCCATAATTCACGAGGTAATTTTCCATCAAATAGGGTAGCTCGAACGCGTTCCATATAGGTACGCATTCTTCGTTCTGCTACTCCATTCTGTTCGGGTGTGTATGCCATTGTAAATTGCGTTTTGGTTCCGTATTTCTCCCACAACGTTCGACCAAGTTTTTCATACTCTTTCGCATTGTCAGCTTGAAGAGTTTTAATTTCGGGGTCATAATTAATGGACGTATATTGGATAGTGTGAACATCAGAGCGAAAAACATTAAGCGCCTTGCGGCGAAAGTCTTCGTAGCATTCATATAATTCGGAACGAACTTTGATAATATATGTGACTGCGAAACGCGTACAGTCATCAATAAAGATTAGAAAATAGCGACAACCGGTTAGACTTGGTGTCGGCATTGGACCACATATATCACTATGAACCTTTTCAAGAGGAAATTTTGCACGTTCAACGATTTTATTTAGATTAAATGGTTGACGGTGTGACTTTGCTAGTGAACATGAAGAACATGTAATATCTAGTTGCGATCCTACTCCATCGAGTTCATGATCGATGATCGCTTCATTCTTAGGCAAAGCCTGTAATATACGAAAGTTAGGGTGACCCATTCGTTTATGTAAACGTAAAATGGCTGACTTACCATGAAGGGTGATCAGAGCCGTCGGGTTGCTGGTCGATATCGACTTCGGACTTGCCATGAATTGGTACAAGTCGGCATGCGTGGCAATTTTGGCCTTCACGCTAAAATGTTGGCTCGTATTAATCGCGCATTGCATGCGATTAAAAGAAAAGCGAAAGTCTTCCTTCACAGCCGCAGGCACCGAAAACAAATTGAACTTGATTTCGGGCGCGTAGAGGACGTTGCGCAGCATGAGCGTCTGAGGTCGTCCCTTGGAATCAATGACCTTGAGGGAGATATCACCAAGTCGCAAGGATCGGGATTTGGTTCTTCCCACCCACAGTGATCCAGCCTGTGTAAGGCGTTGTCGTCGTGAACCACGCTTGGTTATACGTTTGGTTGAAATTGCTGTTTCCACCATTGTAGCCACCGTTACCATTGTTGTAAGCATCACTGCTACCATTGAAGGTGCGCTGTGGGTTGTAGCCGGAATTACCTTGGCTGTTTCCACGACCGGAATTGCGGTTGCCTTGACCGTATTCACGCTGACCAAAATTACGCCTGCCCCCGTTACCGTTGCGGTTGGTGCCACGCGAGTATGGGTGCTGACGATTGCTGTGAACATTGGTCGAGTTGGTCGGATGCTCATGTTATTGCTCGGCAACTTGAAGTTGGTAGGTATAGCTGTGTTTGGTTTTACCTGACCAATCGACATGTGCTTCACCAACACTCGGCACGTAGCCATTGTGTGGTTTGAGCGATCGCAGTACGAGCATATGCGTTGACTGTCAGTGTTCGTACCCACTAGGGCTTGAGCACTTGCAACGGGAGCATTTGATACCAGAGCACGTTCATTCTGGGTTTCAATACTTTCGGGTGTACCCCGGGATAGCGCGAATCTCTCTTGCGCGAGTTTCTTGGTCACATGGGACTCCAAGTTACTCTTAAGCTCTCGAGGAGGCAAGATTTCACGGTTTCCGCGCCAAATGCGCATCTCACTCTCCCACGATGCAGGCATCGCGTTGAATAGGAACACAGAGAAGACATTATCGTTAAAACTGTTGTTCAGTACGGTATTAAGGCCGCTCATGGCGTCTTCGTACTTGAGAATGAACTCTGTCATGTCATCATCTTCCTGGTAACGAGCATTGTACAGGTAGTTCATAATGCCGTAGGGATCACCGTAAGCCTTGGTGCCCTTGTATCGATCGCATATGGCTTGAAAAATATCATAAGCCTTGTCGAAATCCTTGACAATTCTAATATGCTTATCGTCAAGCGTCTTCATCAAGAATGACTTGACTTGAGCATTCAAGCGACGCGTCTGAGCGGCAGCAAGAAGAATCTTGTTTCTCGCTTTGGCTTTAGCCTTTGCCTTCGCTCGCGCCTTGGCCTTTGCTGCCTTTGCTCTTGCCTTGGCAACCTTCCTGGCATTCAGTGTTCCAAAAGATTCAACTTGAGCAGAAGCTGGGAGCACAGGAGTTGCAGGCTTAGAGACATCGTCGTTTCCATCTTGAACTGCCGAATCCTCGATGGTGAGTCGGCGGACGTCGGTCGATGCAACAAAATCTTCTTCATCGTCGTCCAGTTCTTGGTCCGGTTCCACATTTTCGTCCTGCGAGTCATTTTCGCCATTGTAGTTGGAATCAGAATCTGGATCATCGTCGGTGTCTGAAACCATGTCTTCGTCATCGTCGTCAACGACTGGGTTGAGTTCGTAGTTGGGGTCTTCAATAAATTGGAGCAAGTTTTTTCCGTCGAGGTATGCTTGAATCCGGGTCTTCCAGACGTCAAAGTTGTCGGAGCCGGTCAGGCGAGGAAAATCGGATGAGGTGGAGCTTGGGCTGATAACCTGTTGAAGTGATAGCACGTTGCGCGTAGAAGTAGGGAAGGTAGAGAAAGAACTTGCTTCCAAGAAGGCAAAAAGAACTATATTTTACTTTTATCAACACTAAGCATTATGTCTGTAGAGACATTCACGTAGAGTTCCTATACCTCAGTAGAAACATTAACACTTAATATATATATGCACATATAAGTGCAAGTGTAGCGGATTCAATGCCACTTATTCTCTTGTGTGTTAATTCTTTAAAGAGTACCAAGGGTAATGCTTCTTTATTAGTTAAGAGAGGTAATTCTTATATAGGGTAAATGTACTAAGACAAGCCGTTTACTCCAACATGAACCGGGCCATACTTTGCACGTCTGAGTCCTGATTTAGCTGCAAAGCCCACTCAACCCGGCGTCGGTTGAGGTAGGATCTTGACTACCAAGAACAAGTCGATTTCACATAGGAAGTTGGAAATGCTAGACCCCGGGGGTACACCCGGTGGAAAGGAGGTAGAGACTCTAGCACAGAGCCAGAATAGGGTTGTCAGGTCAGAAGGGCCGACACAAGTACAAATTGATGAAGTTGTGATGGAATCGCAACAAAGTGGAGAGGCAGAAGAAGATCGTAAGCGGCTGGAGGAGTATGTGAGCGACGAAACAAAACAAGTACCCAAAGACGTCAGGGAGGATGTCCCCGAGGAGAACACTCCGGAGCAGGACGACAACGACGATGGAAATCAAACTAATAAAGAAAGCCTAGAGGACACAGTGATGGTGGACAACAATGAGTTGGAAGTAGTGGAAACTCGAGTCATTACACCTGAATCATTGTCTGAGGTCCTGGCGCAAGCTCTAGCTGATGCAACACAAAAGAGACCGCGGCTGCAAACATGGCATGATCTCATGCAGCAGCTGTTTGAGATGGTGTTTAGCCAAACACGTAAGGAAAATGATGAGAAGAGGTATGCAGACACGAAACAGCCAAAGATAACAACGAAGGAACAGGAAATATTGATCGATCTGTTGGAGTTAGTTGTCGTGCAACAAAAGCAAGACTGGGCAATATGGAAACAGAAGGTCCAAGAGGCGTGTAAGATTTTGGTTCGGACAAAGCAATCTCTGGAGAATGTCCTGGCGAAACTTTTTGGAAAAAATAAGATGGAGGTGGCTTCTAAATCCGAGGACGTCCTAACCGACTGGATCCATAAAGTAACTGGGGAGAAAGAAGGCAAACCACACACAGTCTGACGAATAAGGAGGATTTTTTGTTTAACAAGGCGCACTACAAGCAGGAGGAGATTAACCTGCTCTACAATGTATGTAAGAAGGAAGAAGCACTTGGATTGGATGGGAAAGTACGGACAGGTACAGCCCATGAGTGGCGCATTGTCAAAGGGCTTGCGGAAGGGTCGATCGTGGCACGTTACTTGCCGCCGTTTTTATGGAACATCATGACAAACGCACAAAGGCTACGGTTAATCCTGACCATCCGAACGCAAGTAGAAGGATGCTTAAGCATGGATATGAGAGGTGAAATGCCGATCAAGGGGGTCTTTCAAAGCACAAAGAGTATCCAAGAGAGCATTGCGATGTCAGCGACTGCAAGGGGAATAAAGCAAGGTAAAATAGTGGGAAATGTTAGCAAAGGTAAAAAGAATAAGTTACGACTGCTCAAATCATCGATTGAATTTTCATTTTTATATGCGCGAGGCGGCAAGAAAATTCGATAGGGTTGAAGTGCCCTATCACAAACACATGCATCGCCTAGTCAATGCACATGCACCGGAACAAGATGCTATCGATGACTCAGTGTGGAAACGACAGGGGTATCATTCACGAGGCATTATCGGCACACAACAAGTCTATACAGTTTTAGTTCGGAATGTATCTAGAAACATTGACACTCTGAAATTAAATGCTTTTCTAGAGGAGCGGGTGAAAACACCTTTCCACCTACAGGAAATAGATCAGGGAGGACCAATGGCAGCGTCGTCGTTAGACTGGGAACTA
>MIQA02022149.1:4273-45751 GCA_001887855.2 Sclerospora graminicola | reverse complement strand
CTTGTTTTCCATATTAGCAGCACAATAGTAGGAAACTGGAGTCTTGAATAGCCGACTGTAAACAATAAAATCAAACAAACTTCCACAGGAACTTGTTCAAATATAAGTGTATTAAGAAGTGTCATTACTAGCCCTGCGCTTCCCTAGCTACTCGCACAATCCCAAAAGGTAAGTTTCGTAACTTTCCTTTTGGGAAGTGACAAAAAACTATTCTGATAACCGGTCATTACTAATAATAGTCCGTAACACAAAAATAGGTTATGCCCTAAATTCATATTGGACAAAATTACCGAAAATCTTCAATAATGATGTTTCACCAGAAATATCACCAAAACGGACAATTTTCAACACTCCTTCTCAATGTGAATTTTCCATTGACAAATCCAGTCCGCATGCAACTCGTAATTCCTTCAACCTTGGATATGGCACCGCCTTCGTCAATAAATCAGCTAGCATGGTTTTGGTTGATATGTAGTGAGCTTGAACTAATCCATCCTTAAATTTCGACGAAATAAATTTTGCTCTGATGTCCACATGTTTCATCTTTGACGTTCCTTCCATGCCGTTCAATGCCTTTATAGCCGCTTGATTGTCCATGAACAGGGTCATAGGTCGCTTAACCTTTATCCCAATTTCTCGTAGTAATTCGTAAAAACCGATCATTTCCACTACGACCTTCGAAGCAGCGTAAAACTCTGCTTCCATGGTAGACAGAGATACACCACCCTGTTTTTTGCAGATCCAGTTTACGATGATTCCATCCATTGTAATTATTCCACCTATAGTCGATTTTCTGTCGTCCTTTGCTCCAGCGTAGTCTGCGTCGCTGAAACCATTAATTTCCACACCATCATCATCGCTTGTTTTTGACTTCATTTGCAGCTTCAATGCTTTTGATCCCTTAAGATATCTCACGATCTTTTTCGCTAAATCCCAATCCATTGCTTTCGGCGCATGTGTTCGCCTGGTGACCTTGTGCACCGCAAAACTTATATCCGGACGCGTACATCTTGAAATCCAGAGTAAGCTGCCGACAAGCGATTGAAAGTCCTTGATTGTTATTTTTCCAGATGTCTTGCTTTCGCATAAAAGTTCGTCGCTTCTTAGATTCAAATCTTCATACTCCCCGCCTATGGGGACCTTCACAGGATTCGCTTCTTCTAGCTTGAAATCTCGTAGTATTCCTTCGATGGTCACTTCTTGGTCGATCTTAAATCCGCAGTCATGTTCGTAGACTACTCGCATACCAAGGAATTTGGTTACCTTCCCGAGATTTTTAATTTCAAGAGACTTCATATCATCGAAAAACTTGTCCACCAATTCGTCACTGGTACCGGTTACTAGCAAGTCATCAACATACACTCCGACAATGGTGGTAGCTCCTTCTGACGCCTTGTAGTACAAGCACAAGTCCGTAGAGCTCTGCAAAAAATCCAGTTCCAACAATTTTGCGTGAAGTAACTTGTTCCAAAGCCGTCCCGCTTGTTTCAGCCCGTAAAGCGTCTTTTTTAATTTCAATACAGAACTTGAAACTTGTTCGTTGCCTTGGATTCTTTCGGAAATGTTCATCCTTGCGGAATATACAGGTAAATTTCGTGTTCTTCTTCGAGCGCCTTGACGTACGCGTTCGGAATATCTCCATGTTTCGCACATGTACCCCACTTGCACGCCAGACCCAGAATCATCTTCACTGTTCTCATTTCAATTACTGCAGCAAACGTAAGCGTGTAGTCGATACCTAGTCTCTGCTCGTTTCCACACGCCACAAGCCTTGCCTTGTATCTCTCAACTTTCCCATTTTCATCCAATTTTGTTTTGAAGACCCACTTAGTGTGAAGGGGTCTACAATTTTCAGGCCGCTTGATCACTTTCCACACATCATTTCGTTCCAAAGCTGTGATCTCTTCGTCAATCGCCGTTTTCCACTTGTCAGAATTCTTGGACCTCATCGCTTGATTGAAGGATTTTGGGTCAACTTCGGTGATCAAGTTCAGTGACCCTACCTCCTCATCTTCATCCTTTGATTCTTCTTGGTCGACGTTCTTGCTTTCGCTTTCATTTCTTGTCTTGCTCCGTGTTTGGTGTTTCTCCCGCTGCCACGCCTTCCTCTTCTTATTTGGCTTGGTCTTCGTTGAAGTGCTGGTAACGTTCGCTCCTTCTTGATCTTCGTTTTCCTCCATATTTTTTTTCACTAATCTGTATCATGCACCGAGCCATATTCATTATGGTTCGGTGCATGCGTTCAGCTTTTCCGTTGCTTGACTGGTTGTTCGCCTCACTCATTTGTCTGATAACACCAGTGTTCTTGCAGAAGGTATCCAGATTCCGGTATTCTCCACCGCCATCCGTTCTTAGTACGTGAATTTTGCAGTTGAATTGTCGTTCGAAAAACGCTAAGAAGTGCTCGAACATCTTTGCAGCGGCGTCTTTTGTCCTCGCTAGAAAAACCCGTACGTAATTGGATTTGAAATCCACGAAATTTATCAAGTACCTGTTTCTAAATCTGTCTCTCGGTGTGATAGGTCCTTTTAAGTCGGAGCATATCACACCACCGATGCGATCCGTAGGCGCGTTTAGGCCGCTGTCTTTCTTCGGTCTGGCATTCTTTGACTGTTTACCTTGTGTGCAGGTAAGACAGTTTAATCTTGTCTTGTCAGTGAGTAGGATGCCAAAACTTGGATCCGTCGCCATTCGTTCGATGGCATCGTAGTTTAGATGTCCGAGCCTTGCATGAAAATGCATTAGAGACCCTTTTTGAACATCAGTTCCGTTGTTTGCTTCTTTCTCATTGTCTTCCAAAACTGTGAACACTGTTTCTTCGATCTTTTTACGCTCCTTCTTAACTTCGACATCCACAGTGAACACTTTATTTTTTTCACATCGAAAATTGCTTCGCCACTTTCTCGGTGCTTCATCACTCTTTTTCCGTCGATGTGCGTCATTTCACAGCCTTTTTCTACGAGTAGACCGTAGGATAGTATATTCCTCGCCAGGTTTTCCACGTAATACACGTTTTCCAACTTAATTGTTCGCATTTTCAAACCGACTTTCACTTGTAACTTGACCCAGCCCTTCTTTGAGATGTTCAGTGTTTTTCCATCTGCCTGAAAACATTTTCCTTTTATATCTTCCGATCCTCGAAGAAACGCATCATCGTTTACGATGTGCATGCTTGCACCACTATCGAGAATCCATTTGTTTTGTTCGAAAGTCGAGTCCTTTTCGACAATTGCCAACGTAAATTCAATCTTTTTTTCCTTCCTTTTCGGGCATTTAGCTCGAAAATGTCCGGCTTCGCCGCAGGCGTGACATTTCCATCCTTTTGACTTTTTTCCACGTAATTAACTGTTTCTACGCCGTAATTTCTTCCTTGTTTCGCATCGCTTTCCACTGCTTGCGCGAACTGGCACAGCTCTTCGGCTTGTCGTAGATAATCCGTCCTCGTGTGATTAAATCTTGCCATCAGAATTGTCTTTAGTTCTGTAGATGCGTAATGCACGATATTATCCACTACCAGCGGTTCACTGCCGCCCACCGCTTCGGAAATGGCCACCAAGTATAAGTAGTGTTCATTCCAATTTCGCTTCGGATGTTTTTTACTCGTGAACAATTTCATCGACTGGGCTGGTGTGATGCTTGTATGAAAAGCATTTAACATCTTGTTCGTGATGTGCACCAGGGTGGGTATTTCACTCCACCATCCGTCCACTTGCCTGTTGTAGTAGCGCTCCGCCGTTCCACTGAGGTAGTGACCTAAAAGATCAACTTTGATTTCTTCGGTCCACATATACCCGCACGCTGATTCCGCAATGGCCACTTGGCGGATGAAACGGGTGCCCCATTGCTTGAACCCAGCGCCCAATCCACGGTATACTTCCGTTCCGTCGAAAACCCTGATGGATTATTTACAATCCTTGGCCGATGGTGTCTTAAAAAGCGGCGGAACGTTTTGCGCTGGAAACTTCATGTCTGGAATATTTTGTCCTTGAAACTTCACGTCCGGGTATCCACCGAGATTGCCAGCAGGACCTTTGAAGTGCTCTTCCGCATATGGTCTCTTTTCCGGGGTGTTTTCCAAAGAGGCCATCCTCATTTTGGTCCCCAAACGCATTGAGTTATTGAATCCGCAATTCTCCATATCCACGTTATTTCTTGATTCTTCTAGTCGATCCATTCTGTCCGCTAGTCGCTTCATCAAATCCAGCAACGTCTCTCCTTCCTTCTTCATCTCCGATTGCTTGTCTTCCAGATTCTCTTGTTTTACGTCAGCTTGACCCTTTGGGCTCATAACCTGTTGTCCATTCTTGTTTTCCATATTAGCAGCACAATAGTAGGAAACTTGAGTCTTGAATAGCCGAACTGTAAACAATAAAAATCAAACAAACTTCCACAGGAACTTGTTCAAATATAAGTGTATTAAGAAGTGTCATTACTAGTCCTGCGCTTCCCTAGCTACTCGCACAATCCCAAAAGGTAAGTTTCGTAACTTTCCTTTTTGGGAAGTGACAAAAACTATTCTGATAACCGGTCATTACTAATAATAGTCCGTAACACAAAAATAGGTTATGGCCTAAATTCATATTGGACAAAATTACCGAAAATCTCCATTAATGATATTTAACCAGAAATATTACCAAAACGGACAATTTTCAACACTTACTACTGTAGTAGGTGCCCAACACCACGACACTCCTAGTGGTGGGAGAGGTCTCTACGCAAGCTGTAAATCTTCTTCTCGAATCGGACGTCTGCTCTAACGTGTCAGACAACAATTTAAGACAACAATTAAGGTTATGTAGAGCACATCTGAAAAACTGTTGCGTATGGATCCAGTCTTCCATGGTACAGTGTGCCATTTGCAACGTGATGTTTAGTCACTCCCCTCGTAGGGCAATTACAGGCAATGCAGTGCAATACATCGACCTAATTAAGAATACTGCTTCGTCAAATTAGTATTAGTACACCGACCGCTTGGCGTGGACTCGATTTCATATTAACATTAGTTTGAAATTCCCTGTGAGGTCTCGTGGCTCATCTTCTGGTAATATATGAGATTCAGTATGGGCAAATAGCTGCCTCGTTTTAGAGTTGCGGGAAGCCCTCAAACAGCCAATTTGAGGTATGAGGTGAAATATCCTCATTTTTAGCAGCCTGCTCCGAATCCAACTTCTGAGCCATCAAGGGTTAGGGTTGCGCCAAAACCCGTACCTCTTTTCCCAACCTTTGTAGCCGTTACATGGTACCGGTACACGTTATTATTGAACCAGGCCATACTTTGCACGTCTGAGTCCTGATTTAGCTGCAAAGCCCACTCAACCCGGCGTCGGTTGAGGTAGGATCTTGACTACCAAGACAAGTCGATTTCTCATAGGAAGTTGGAAATGCTAGACCCCGGGGGTACACCCGGTGGAAAGGAGGTAGAGACTCTAGCACAGAGCCAGAATAGGGTTGTCAGGTCAGAAGGGCCGACACAAGTACAAATTGATGAAGTTGTGATGAAATCGCAACAAAGTGGAGAGGCAGAAGAAGATCGTAAGCGGTTGGAGGAGTATGTGAGCGACGAAACAAAACAAGTACCCAAAGACGTCAGGGAGGATGTCTCCGAGGAGAACACTCCGGAGCAGGACGACAACGACGATGGAAATCAAACTAATAAAGAAAGCCTAGAGGACACAGTGATGGTGGACAACAATGAGTTGGAAGTAGTGGAAACTCGAGTCATTACACCTGAATCATTGTCTGAGGTCCTGGCGCAAGCTCTAGCTGATGCAACACAAAAGAGACCGCGGCTGCAAACATGGCATGATCTCATGCAGCAGCTGTTTGAGATGGTGTTTAGCCAAACACGTAAGGAAAATGATGAGAAGAGGTATGCAGACACGAAACAGCCAAAGATAACAACGAAGGAACAGGAAATATTGATCGATCTGTTGGAGTTAGTTGTCGTGCAACAAAAGCAAGACTGGGCAATATGGAAACAGAAGGTCCAAGAGGCGTGTAAGATTTTGGTTCGGACAAAGCAATCTCTGGAGAATGTCCTGGCGAAACTTTTTGGAAAAAATAAGATGGAGGTGGCTTCTAAATCCGAGGACGTCCTAACCGACTGGATCCATAAAGTAACTGGGGAGAAAGAAGGCAAACCACACACAGTCTGACGAATAAGGAGGATTTTTTGTTTAACAAGGCGCACTACAAGCAGGAGGAGATTAACCTGCTCTACAATGTATGTAAGAAGGAAGAAGCACTTGGATTGGATGGGAAAGTACGGACAGGTACAGCCCATGAGTGGCGCATTGTCAAAGGGCTTGCGGAAGGGTCGATCGTGGCACGTTACTTGCCGCCGTTTTTATGGAACATCATGACAAACGCACAAAGGCTACGGTTAATCCTGACCATCCGAACGCAAGTAGAAGGATGCTTAAGCATGGATATGAGAGGTGAAATGCCGATCAAGGGGGTCTTTCAAAGCACAAAGAGTATCCAAGAGAGCATTGCGATGTCAGCGACTGCAAGGGGAATAAAGCAAGGTAAAATAGTGGGAAATGTTAGCAAAGGTAAAAAGAATAAGTTACGACTGCTCAAATCATCGATTGAATTTTCATTTTTATATGCGCGAGGCGGCAAGAAAATTCGATAGGGTTGAAGTGCCCTATCACAAACACATGCATCGCCTAGTCAATGCACATGCACCGGAACAAGATGCTATCGATGACTCAGTGTGGAAACGACAGGGGTATCATTCACGAGGCATTATCGGCACACAACAAGTCTATACAGTTTTAGTTCGGAATGTATCTAGAAACATTGACACTCTGAAATTAAATGCTTTTCTAGAGGAGCGGGTGAAAACACCTTTCCACCTACAGGAAATAGATCAGGGAGGACCAATGGCAGCGTCGTCGTTAGACTGGGAACTACGGATTACAGCGGGAGGATGTCCAAAGGTATTAGAAGGCATCCGTAGAATATTTTGGTGTGGCATAATGTTATTAGTCGAACACCCCTCGACTAAAGGACGACGCCACTGTCTTCGATGTGGGGAGGTCGGACATCAGATGCGAGGATGTCCGACCTCGGAGAAAACATTGCGGGAGGAAAAATGTATCTGGGTGTCGGTGGAGGAGGTAAACACGATTACTGCACCACCATCGACCTTCGCTAGCATGGAAGATCTATTCCAAGAAGTCACCAATGTCTATGAAGCACAACAAAAAGGCACAGAGCACGTATCCACATCGATCAATATCAAAGAGAGTACGTCGGTCATAAAAAACTCACCAGAGCAGGCCTCACAAAGCGCGCAACCAGAGGAGGCAGCAGGGGAAAGGATAGAAGTTAATGATCCCCAGCAGGAGCCAAAACAAGAGGAAGCGATAACAACTCCTAGTGAGCAAAAGGAAGAGTGGATGGAAGTCCAAGACAGAAAGAAAAAATCGACAGAAAATAGCGGAATAGCAATAGGAATGCATGTCAAAAATTCAGGTATAGAAAAAGATATAGAAACAGAACGGAGGGATGAGGGGAGATTAGGGGGGGTGAACACTAAAGAACCCAAAGAGAGAATAACCGGAACAAGCACTACACAGGACGATGCCAAAGGACAACCTGAGTCGGAACAGGACTCAGAACAGCGGACAGACGTCGCAAGGACACAACGGAACGAGGTATTACCCAAGGCAGACACAAAATTGAAAGAAAAAGGAAGAAAAAGGGGGAACGGCAAAGGACAAACAGATCGAGAACATGGAACTTCAAATTCAAGAAGTGGAGGCGAAGAAGAGTATTAAAAGACTAGTGGCACAAACGAATAGGAAGTGGGGCCCACTATCCTGGTTTACGTGGAAGACTGAAGGCATAGACGATACGCGGAAATGGAACATTCCTGATGCGATGATTATGATGGGGCTGCAGTTAGTGCAGACTCCGGCAACAGGAAATTGTCAAGCATACAGTGTGGTACAGGCGTTGATGAACTCTAACTTAGTAGAAGACATCCCGACACTGGAGCAAGGAGAAAAAAGCATCAAACAAGGATGCGTAGCACGAGCAAAAATGGACTTCGGGATAAAGTTCCCGCCTGGGGTCAGGAAACAGACACTACGCAGTCTAGGAAGAGGTTACGACAAAATGTCAGCCCAAACCACAGAACAAGAGTTCCGTAAGTATTTGGAGGCATACAAGGCAAGTGCTTCTGCAGTGAGTACAGTAATAGGAGCAGAAACATGGGGAAGCAATGACACGCTGAGTAGTATAGGTACGTTCCTCCAGCGTGACATTTTTGTGATTAGTAGAGATGCAGAGCCAGGGACCCTAGGAGCAATCCACCACGCACCTGAAACGAGGATCTACAAGAAGAGGAAGTACGCCACATGTGGGGAATTTTCCGATTACAATGGGCAGTTGTATTCAACGGGTCACGAATTTAAAGGAACAAGCGGGAACCGACACTGCTAAACTGCCGATCGTACTCCATTTCAAACAAGCACATTATCAGGCATATGTGCATGGCTGGAGACGAGAAGGAACAGACAAGACCTCATCACAAGACCAAGACGTTGCTATGGAGGCACCAACAAACACGACGGTGGCATGTTATGATGGACCAGGACGGGGAGGAAAACAGGACAAGGGCATGGATGAGGAGCACACATCAACAAATGAAGGGACATAACGAAATAAGGACACAGGGGATATCGTCTGTCAGGAGTTACGACGAGAGGATTCCGGAATACATCACGTTTTTCGGTGGCAGATGGATACACTGATCCGACAAGGTTCCACGCAGGCAAGAATGTTACTAGACGTGTTACACATGAACGTGACCTGGAGATCAGAAGACGAACAAGTGTGGTTGTTAGAGGCGGACCTTACTGATAGCCTAACCCGGGCGGAGGTGGCCCACTATTACGACATACCTGAACGGGAGCTGATGATATGGTATAATCATTTGAGAGGGGTATCATTTTTAGAGGCGGGACAAGATTCGGTTACAAGTCAGTCCGGGGAAGACACTCAAGTTTCGGAGTAGAGGAATGATGATCGCTTTGTAAAAGGAAGGCGGTGGTTTTCCCCCGCGTAAAACTTCGTTGTATACCACCAATAAGTCCTCCATCATGTCGTCGACAAAATCCTTGAAGAAATCGTTGTTGAGTCCATCCTTTCCCGCTGCCTTTCGTCGTTCCAGTCCTTTCATTGCTTCAAGAATATCCACTTCCTCGATTGGGGCTAATAAAGTCGCATTGTCCACATCGGTTAGCTGGGGAAAGTGTTCTGACGCCGCTAAATGCTCCAATCTTGTTTCCAGCTCTGAAATATCTACTGTTCGATGTGAGATCCCTAATATTGGCCTCCATCCCACAGCAAATTTATCTGCAATCGTCGCTCCTTTGAAAGCGTCTTGAGGTCTCGCGAGAGTGATCTTTGACACCATTTGGTGAGATTCCCACACCGAAGTCCGTCTAAATAGCCATCGAACTGTCGCCGGTGACCTTTGGTATCTTCTTCCCATTCTCCACTTGTTTTGTCTTAATAATTCCGCGCAGTCCATTTCCATACAGTCCTGTCTAGTTTGGGCTCCTTCGAAAAGTAACATCTGGAGTCGTTGCGCTTTCCGCCTTCTCCGATTTGCTTGCCTTGTTCTTACCATCTTGATCGCTAACTTCCACACAGGTACTCTTTGATCCCTCATATCTGCTCCTCCCAAAAGTGTGTCACCTTCTGACTGAGCTTGTTGCCGCATCTCTTCCGTCACTGTCTCCCGTCTTTGCCCGTTTAAAGGATAAACCACTGGTGCATGTCTTGTTTTTTTTTGAAATTGCTATTGTCGTGCTGCATCGTCAATTTCACTTCTTCATGGTCTGACGATACCTTGGGATGCTTCACTTCAGTCCATACCACCTTCGAAAATTGTTCTTCTGATATGTAGAAACGATCCAGCCGGCTAGCCGAGTCTCCTCGCCAAAACGTGTACGGAATGTCAACCGAAAGCTGTGTCTCCATCCACACATTATATTGTACCAGTTGTTAGTCCTGTAGTCGCATCTTTCTCAGTAACTTCGAAAGTTCTTCACACTCCGTCCGCATTTGTTTTGTTGACCCGTTTCTATCCAGTAGCGGATCTTCTACGCAATTAATATCTCCACATAAAATCGTAAATTCCGTCGTTGATTGAAACCATTCGTCTAGTTCTGTATAATAGTGTCCTCTACTAGCTCCTGAGTTGGCAGATCCGTAGATATTTATAAGATGCCAGTTGTCGAGCTTGATACCAATAGATCTCGTAGTCCATAGATGTTCCTGCCAGGGGGATATTAGGTGGGAATATTCTGGAAAGATCAGTATTCCCACCCCTGCCGTTCGATTAGTCCCAACGCTCCAAAAATCTAATTGATGTGTATCATCTGTGTACTGGTTAGCCCTTTCCCACATCGTCGTTAGGGTTGTGGCTTCTGTCAGTGATGCAACGTGAGTTTCCTGAATTAGGATCCCTACGACTTCCGATTTTCGATGATCCTTAATCCATGCTCGCATCCAGTAATGTCGCCGTCCTTGGGTGAAACCTCGTACATTTTGGGTGATCCACGAGAACTGTCCTGGATGGTATATCTGCTCCTGTTGTCGTAACTTTTCTTGCGATTTCCATTTCTGAGTGTTAACCTTGTACGTGTCCGCGTAGGTGGCAGCTAATAGTTTGGTATGAAGCTCCCTTTGGGATATCATTCCCTTTGCATTGTCCGTTGCGTAGCCCTTAGTAAGAAAGCGCCAGTGAATCTGGCTGCGGAAGTAGGATTTGATCTTCGGTTTCTTGCTCATTGGTTACTACCGACAGCATAAACTGATGAAGTGCTGCCCATTCTGTTTATGTTGACAGTTCACAGTTAGACATAAGCTCTTTATATCTTTCATTTACCTTCAACGCTTGGATGTGTCTCTTTAACTTGACCACTATAGTATCGTCTAACGCTGCGTCTTGTCCAAGCATAGCAGCAAAAGTCGCGCCGTAGATGTGGGCTAGAATTAGAATTTTACTTACCTGATGCCTCCTTTTGGGGGAACATAGATTCACCAACGAATTCTGGCCATATGCCGCTCGCCGTAGTTTCGCCCATTCAATCACACTGTTTCTCACCTTTTCCTTCTGTTTCTCGTTTTGTAATATATGCACCCGCTCTTCCCACTCCTTGAACTCACTAGCCACCACGGGGACTAGTTTATCTCGTTTCTCTTGAGAGATCTCCTCCCAGCACTGTTTCCTCCAGTCTCGGGCTAGAATGACAAAAACACCGTGATGCAGTAATTCCAATAGCTTGTGGGGGTGCGTGAAGTGCTCGATTAGGTGAATAATCGCATCCCTGTCTGCTTCCAGCGCTTTTTTCCACTCGTTCGTGGATGCTTCGAGTGTTGGGATGACTGCGCCTTGTTGTTCCTTCCATGCTGTCGCCATTTCGTTCCAGGCCTTCTTCCATCCAAAGTCGTCGCCCAGTAATGCCTTACCTCTTTTACTTACCATCGCCAGTTCATCGTATAATTCTCGTGTAACTAAGTTACTATCGCCTGGGTTCGTTGTGTCCGAGTCTGTTCTTTTGGAATCTCCCATCCACCCCTCTCCTGTCCGTTTCTTTCTCTTTCTCGGTTTCACGGGTGTGTCTGGCACTTTCGCATCTGCGTCACTGGTATCCAAGTCAGGAAGAAAGGAGACTCGGACAATGTAATGGATTATCGACCGATTTCGTTGCTCCAGACCAGTTACAAGGTTTTCTCTAAGATACTGGCAAGACGGTTGCAGACTTTTTTGGCAAGGCTGATACAGGACTCGCAGCAAGGATTTGTGCATGGGAGGAGAATGGACAGGTCGGTTATGGTGAAGATGGCGATCCTGGAACGTGGACAGCAACAAACACAAATCGAAGCGAAAGACAGTGAGATTATTCTGCTACTGGACTTTGCGAAGGACGATACGGTCGACAGGACATATCTACTGCACGTTGTACGGAAATTTGGTTTCTCAACAGCGTTTATTGACTTGATGGCAAAACTACACGAGAAGACAACAGCGCAATTCCTAGTGAATGGACAGCTATCACGGGAAATGGAAGTCACATCAGGAATCAGGCAAGGCTGCCCACTCGCCCCGTTGCTGTTCATTCTAGCAGTGGAACCGCTAGGGATAGCCTTGCAAGCTACGAACACATTAAAAGGTATCACTATTGGGACTGGTACTGACACATATTGTCACCTTTTTCCGCCTTTGTAGACGACTCTACAATATTTCTACAAAGGGCGGGACAAGTCGAGACAGCATTACAAGTCGTGCAAGCCTTTGGGGAAATATCGGGGATCATGGTGCAACCAAAGAATTGCGTCAACATCTTTTTGAACAAAGTGAAGCCAAGCGAGATGCGGTGCGGAATACCAGTGTTGCAGGAGAACTTGACAACACGGTATCTTGGTTATGAGATAGGGGCTGACAACCCAATGGAGCGAAATTGGGCACATAGGCAGTTAAAAGACGACTGATTACGGCGGCGAAATGCGGTACATCGGTAATTGAAAGGGTACAAATATTTAATGCTGTGGCGTTAACTGCAATACTGTTTACAGCGAAGGTGTTTCCGCCGATTAAGAAGTGACAAAGGAATTCACCAGGTTTCAGAAGCGTTTCGTTTGGAATCCGACTAGGGACGAAGGGCTGACAAAACACAAAAGGTCACCGAACTTAGTCTATGCCCCCAAACAAGCCGGAGGCTTAGGACTTATTTCTATAGCGTTGGCCATTCACATTCAATACGTAAAAGAAGCGACGTGCTGGATGATGGAGCCAGCAAACAAGTACTCACTGTCGCGGCGCATTTACAGCAATTGTTTCCGTCTATCGACAGCAGGAGGTTTCCTATCTCCACAAACCAGGAAATTTGACGCAAAGGCAGTACACAGAGGCAATGTATGTGGGTTGACCTTACGTACCTTGTCTCAATGGTTAGGGCCGGACAAAAATGAAGAGGAGATAGTCCAAAGGTACGTAATGGCTGTCTTCCCTGAGGAACTAACACATATAAAAAAACAGAATAATGTTTCCCACAACAGTGGTGAAAGATGGTGACACAATAACAGTTACGCTGAAGGGAAACGAAGTACCATGGCATAGTGCAATGTCGGAGGAGATTCAAGCATTCTGGGGGACCTTTCAGTGGTGGAACAACCCAAGGATATTGGAAGCAACGCGATTAAAGGTCCCAGCCCAAAAATACGATAACATTGAGATGACTTCTATTCGGCAACACAAAATATGGCGGACCGGGATGAACACTTTCACGTGGACGGCGCGCATGAAGGACAATAAGGGACATACCAAGGCGAAAGTGTTAAGGTGGCTAGTGACTGTGATTATATGTTCACCAAGGGTAGGTATTGGGCAACATATCGGTCAAGACCCTCCGTTACAAATAATAGCATGCCCAGCCAGGTTACGACAAGTCTGCTGGACCACCGAGGAGAAGGGACGGATCACAAGACGGGACGTCATCACTCGAGAGCAATGGACCTACATACAATCACAGGACGGATTTGTTTGGACAGTCGAGCGGGGGCGCGAGCAGAAGCGATGGCCTGAAAAGGACGAGGAAGATACGCAGTATGTATGCTTCAAGGCAAATCCGACGGTAAATAGCTATCCATGGAAACCTTACGGACACACACGCCGGAAAACCATGCAACACCAGTTTCGACGATCGTTTCGAGTGGTGTATTTTAAGTACATCTCGGCGTCACTGCATGGAGTCCTGGAGACATGTAATAGGAAAAACACGCATGATGAATGGGGACAAGTAGCTCAAGAACAGTCAATCCAGGAACTTTGGAATCATGGAAACATGTTGACGGACTACCAGACCTGGGTCGTGTATTGAGTAGCCACGCATTAGCTTAATGTTTATTATCCTGGGTACGAGGTCGATAACGCGTGCCGCCTCGATAAAGAGTGCCGGGCAGAGGGGAAAGGGGTCACACATATTGTATGGGGGTGTAAGCGGGCCCTATCTTTTTGGGCCCGGCTTATTAGTTATTGGCATGGTTGGGCAATTCCGCTCGAGACAGTCTTATCATTCAAGGAATATGTGGCTCAACGACGAGCGCCAACAGTTTCCCGGAAATTTGAGAGACAGATATTGGCAAGGTGTGACAGGCAAGCTACAGAGTGCATAACACAAGCGCAACGATTGTGGTGGGCAATATGCTCGATTGGGATAACATGGATTTGGAGAATTCGAAACTTAGTGGTGTTCCAACAGGAACAATGGAACGAGTATCAATATACAGAGTATGTTTGGAAGAAGACGATGGAGCAGATCAAAGCTGTAACAGAATACGAGAAGTCCAGAGCTGGACTACGAATACAAGGTATGCAGTTACAGATATGCTTGGAATGCCTGTTAGAAGTAGATGGAAATCCCATGGAGCGCCAGACCGCACTATCACCAGATCACAAGCGAACGACAACAAGATGTGAGAATATAAGAGCAGAAATGCTTACATTATTAGTAGCTAATAGTACATAAGACTAAATAGACTACCCTTTACTACTTTGCACGTCTAAGCTCACGATTGCCAAGCTCTTCGTGTCGGCGACGAGTTTACTCCAGGATTGTTGCCTTAATGACAATAAAAAAGAAAGCAGAGGCAAGAGCACTGCACTGATCCGGTTAAAGCTAAACGTATTTCAGGATTATATCCAATAACTGTATTGCGATCTTCTGCGAGTATTTCGAAGTAAATGAACAGGTTCAGCTTTTAGGGCGTCGACGATACGTCAGGTACGATCGATAGAGATCTTTTAGGATAACTACAAGAAGAAAGCGTTCGTTGTTGATGTATTGTTCTAGTATTTCTAACACAAGGTGATTGGGTCAGTGTCTACCTCGTACTATGCTCGGCAAAGCAAAAGGTGTATGGTAAGATTTCATTTTAGCACGATTCCTTCTCGTTTTGTAGTTTCTCAATTTTATCGTTTCGTGTAGATACTCGACTCGTTCGTTGTGTCTAAATAGAGAAGAATTGCACCCATTGGGAGTGTTTACTTGTGCAAGAAGTAAACATTCACAAAGGAATACACGAAGAATTGCATCCATTGTGAATGTTAACTTCTTACACAAGTAAACATTCCCATATCTTCTCTCTTTAAACACAACGAGCGAGTCAAGTATCTACACGAAACGATAAACTGAGAGATACATAATGAGCAACGTGTAAAAAGTTAAGACATCAACCAATTTTTTAGGTGGAACTACACTTTTTTGGCCCAAACCATTTTTGGCAACCCTGGCAAATTTTTAGGTAGTTTTTGGCCCTAACCATTTTTTGCGTCCCTAACCCTTGATGACTCAAAAGTTGGATTTAGCCATAACGCGAGTTGGATATACAGTAGGTAAAATAAACAAATCCAACCTGTATTGTGCCTAAATGACTTCCGTTGTATGTGACATGTGATCAAAGAAATACTGCGCTGGCAATTCTTACCAACGTGGATTTAAGATGTCTAAGCAACGCGAACTATGTCGCCCAAACAACGATTTAGGTCAAGAGTTGAAAGATAGGCAGGTGAACAGTCGCCAATCCAGCATTTTCCGGCGCCTGACCACGTTCTGATCCATGCAATTTTGCTATTTATTACTCACAAAATGTGCTCCCGAAAGAACCAGCACAACGATTGATCTTATTATTCTTCGTAGGAAAAATCAGCTCTTAAGGTGAGACACCTACTTTTTTTCACTAACGAGCTAGCTAACACAGTACGGCCAGGGATAGGAAAAATTTAATTATAATTGATTTCCCCTTGAAAAATGTAACAATTAATAATTGCAATTAGTAAAACGATGCAATTTACGATTGCAATTGCTGCTTCATGACCAATCAATCATTGGAATTGGACCAATGATTGCCCAATTTTTGAAAGTGGTTCTCGAAGCCGACCCAACCACGGGCTACCAAAGAAGTCAATAATTGGAAGCTTAAGTTATTGACGTGACGTAAGGTTCGGTACTCATAAGTCCGCCTGCGATCGTACCGTACCCTCATACCGTAAGACATCTCTCAAAGAGCAGTCAGTGGGGTCAGATCAAAGGTTAGGTAAAGGGGTCATTCTCTGGTGAGGCACGGTGTCAGTTAGAACAAACAATACAAAAGATCTAAAAAGTCTAACTCCTACAACGAGGTCTTGAAGTAGTCCTCGATTTTTATATCAGTCGCCTGCTGTTCATTTTCTTCTTCATCATTCTCGTCACCAGCGTTCATCGCCTTAGCAACTGTCACAGCGTTCCACAAGTGACGATTGAGCTTAAGGAAAAGAAGTGCTTCAAACACAACTGGAGCAAGACGATTGCGGACATCTGTCAAGATATTCTTAGCGTGACTGAAGAGTCTCTCGACGGCAGTGGAAGATGGGGGTATGAAGCGCAGATCAATGAAGTCCACATCGGCTGAAGATTGGTCCATACGATTCCTTGCTTTAATTCTATCAACATAAGTCAATTTTTTCTTCTTCTTGGGTCACAAATCAGCAGGCGTCGTGTTGTTAATAACCTTGAGTGATTCTAAAGCAGACATTTCTTCCTCCGTTAGCTCTGACTTCCTGTTGATCATCACTTTGACGAAGCCGGACTCAAAGGGCTGGTTGTTCACTATATCTGCGTCGGCAGGTAGATACAGCGTTAATGATGGATAATCCACCAATACACCATCAAATATCTGCCTCGTCTCCGCAACGTTGGTACCTTAAACTTGAAGACGTTCGGAAACACTTTGCAAATCTGCGAGCATTGTCACCAATCTTCTCAACTTCGCAACTTGCTCCGTACTTGGCATCAAACCTCGAACTTCACCGACTGCTGCAATTGCCACCTCAATCTTCAAGAAGCGATCCACCATCTTGTATGTTGACGACCATCGCGTCTCATTTTTCTTCACAGGGCGCAAATATGTATGCACGCAAAGTCTCGCAGAATTTTTGATAGTGCAAAGCTTCATCATCACATTTCCCACTGCTGCTATTGCATTTGTCACCTCTTCATCTTTCTGCAGGTAGCTTTTTATTTCAAGGTTGAGTTTGTGATTCGCACAGCCGATGAACGGGTTACCCATCTTGTTAGAAATAGACTTGTTAGTCGAGCAATTATCACCAATGAGAGCTACGACGAACGAACTTGTACGGTTGTAGAACGTCAAAACGTGTTCAAGAAGGTCGATATGGTCGTCAGCGTTGTATTGTCGCTCATCAATCAGAGGTGATATTCCCAGCAACGTTTCAGTGTAGACGCTATCTTTCAAGTAAGTGGCAAATATGGCAATAAAATGCGTCGAACCGGATGTCCATCCATTAAACATGATGCCAAAATGTGGTGGCAGCTCATCGGCTATAGCTGACTCAACCATGGGAACGATACGTAGGATGTACTTACGAGCACTTATTGAGCTAATCGACGACAACCCACTCAAGCCATTTGTACACATCTCAGCTTCGCTTGGAGGTGCACTCCAACAGGGGACTTCGAAGGGTTCCATCAAGAGACGTCGACAAACTTTTGCGAAAGTCGTGAAACGTTTTCACGAAGTCTTCGCCAATACACTTTCTGTAATGGGGTGCCATTACATAAGTGATATTTGAGTAGAAATATCACAGTTCAATTTCAGACTTAATTCCTGAAATGTGAATATTGGATTATAAGTTGTCATAATCCACTTTGAGAACAGATTCTGATATTATCGAATCTAACAAGTAATCTAATGATAAAAATATCATTAGATCAGTTTTATACTACATGTTACTATGATTAGTCTAGGTCTAATTATACTAGTTAGCTCTTAACCAATCATAAATATATTCACTCTTAAACTTACCTTCTAGTACTCAAGTAGCCTTAGGTATATATATAATATATATACTTAAGTGATAGATTAATTAATACACTAATTAGTTTTCTATCTAAGTTTATCTAAGGTAAACTAAGGAGGACCAAATTACATTTGGTCCTACACAAATTGCACGCTTCCTCACTGCAATCTTACAGTGTAAGCCGCGTAACAGTAGCCCTGTTACACCTGGTAGCACTTAGTGGTCCGTCTAAACGACCACTGTTGACGCGTTCCGTTAGTTAACTAGCGGGACGAAGGTTTAAGAGCCGCTGGCTGTCATGACAACAGCCAGTGAACGTGAGCGTGAGCGTCAGCTCGCGCAGGACTTAGTTATGGAAAACTTTCCTAACTGGTCACCGAGTGCTATTACGACAGTAACCGAGATGATTCGGATCATAGGGCCCGAAATCATCACGATCCTCCGTGGCAAAACCTCGGAGGATGCTTTAGAAACGGTTTCCCGTTTCAAGAAAATGTATATCGACCCCCAGGTGCGCAATGCAATATTGCGCTCCCAAACGGCGGCGGCAACAACAGCGCCCGCACCTAGTGCGAGCGTTGAAGTAGTAAAGGCGCGGATTCCGCCCTTTACTGGCGAAGGGGGTGAACCTCTTCGTAGGTGGTTCGCAGAGGTGGAGGATGCTCTCTCTGCGCAAAAGATTGTGGACCCGCGTTCACAAGCTTATTTCGCCACCACATGCCTAGGCGGTCGCGCCAGGGCATGGGCGATGAGCCGCAGATCCACTGATGGAACTGCGTTCCTGACGTATCAGGCTTAAAAGCTGAGCTAAAGCACAACTTTGAAGCTCCAGAAATGGAGCTTAGCTGCCGTGAAGAGTTCATGGAACTCAGGCAGGGCAAGCTGAGCCTACATGCGTACGCTCAGAAAATACAATATTTATTGTCAAATATTGTATACGAACCGGTGCCCCCTGTCATGCAGGTCACCGCCTTCATGATGGGGCTGAATGACGGCCCCATCAAGCAGAGTCTTTACCGGGTTCCCCCAAAGACTCTGAGCGATGCTATAGACCAACGCATCCGGGAAGAATTCAGCATGCGTCGCTCAGCAGCGCATGCTTGGGTTAGTCGGAAAGCACAAGCGCCTTTCGACTTTAACATGCCGCCAATGCAGCATGTTAATACTAACGAAAACTTCCAATCGAGACGAAGTTCACACTTCGTCCCGAGACACACAAATCCGCGTCAGAATGCGGGCGGAGGAGGTCCAGAACCTATGGACCTTTCGGTTGCAGTTGCCTCAACTCCGAGGCAACCAAAGAACAAGAAGTTCCTTCGCTGCAATCGATGCGCGAAAATGGGCCATTATGCCAATGAATGCATGGCGCCGCGTCCGGCGCCACGCAGTCAGCGGACTGGACAGTCTGCTGGCAAGCGACATCAACAGGGGCAACCCTCTGTTGATGCAAAAAACGTCAACAACCAGTAGGGGCGGGGTACCCTACTGGACGGGTTATCTCACATGCCGACATCGGGCATGTGAGGATAATAGCCCCAGACGGGACTATGTCCTGTCAACATGTGCAGGGTGAAGAGAAACCTCTCATCACCCTTGAAGTTAGGCCACATGGAAACGATGTCCCCATGCGTGCTCTGTTTGACACAGGAGCGTCAAACAATTTCGTTAGAACTGAGGTCCTAACGTCGTTGAACTTCGAGGAGATTGAATCTCCAAGAAGCATGCTGTCAGTCCGGTTAGCAACAGGTGCAACCGTGACTATACCAAAGCGTGTAATTCGCACACGCCTCGAGTTAGACGAACTGTCGTTCGAGGACGAATACATCGTCCTCGATCTTGACGACAAGTTCGATGTTATCTTGGGCATCCCTTGGATGTCCAAGCACCAACCAACGATCGACTGGGTTAACCTGTCGATCGACTGCGGCGGTCTCACAGGATCTGATCACCCTGTGAGTAATCCGGCTGTATCTAAGGATACAACCGCAGTGTCAGACAGTCTATGGGTAGGGATGGCACCACCAGATCTGATCCGACTGGGTCAGCGGATAGTACACCCGCTGATCAGAGTCCAGAGGGACGCGAGCGCGCGACGAACGAGTCGTTGCGTGTCAGTAATGTGTACAACACCGGCGCAAAGCACTCCCGTGTTGAAGTTACTACTACGACCGATGACGGTCGTGATATAGAGAATGCACACGCGGTGGGAAACACCCACCGTGAAAAGAATGAAACCGTCACGGAAGCAAATGACTTCCGTGTCGAAAATAAAGAACTCACGACTAAGAGCAGTCGAGAGTGCATGAACACCATGGTAGACAGTGGTCACCATGAAGAGAAGGCCTTGTGCACGAGTGATGATCACCGTGCTACAGATCGGACAAGTGCGTCTGATCTCGCAGCTGTGTCCGTCGAGACGATCAACGTCCTGACGCAGACAGAGACCGGATTAGCTACCCAGTCTCTCACACTTGATAACCCTCCGAACCTAAGTTCAGAGATGATGGCCCTTCCAGCCTTGAGCTGGAAGAAGTTCGTAAAGAACTTGCGAAATGATCAGATCGAACAGATCTGCGTCATTGTCGCATCCGATGAGGTTGTGGATATTCGTGAGCGAATATCCACTTTGCAATTAGAAGCCATCGGGAACGAACTCGTTCCCAATGGAAAGAACGCTGAGAACGAACTCGTTCCCAGTGATCAAACCAAAGTTCAGCGCTTTGAAGCGCAGAGCTGGGAGTCGCTTAAGGCGACTTTCCCGTACTACGAAGTACTTTGGGAATACGCTGACGTATTCCCAGAAGAAGTACCTTGTGAGCTCCCTAAGGATAAGGGAACGAGGCACGAAATTGATCTCGTGCCTGGCACGAAGTACTGTGTCACGCGACAATGGCCATTGCCGCGCGACCAAGTTAAGGCCATCGACGAGTTCTTCGAAACTCGTCGCAAGGCGGGGCATGTGCGGGAGTCTACCTCACCGCACTCCAGCCCCACCTTCTGCGTTAAGAAATCCACTGGTGGGTGGAGAATTGTTCATGCTTTCAATAAGCTGAACGCAGCAACAGTACCGGCGCAGACGCCGATACCGAGAAAGGATGTCATCATTGATGGCATGAGCGGGAGCACCGTTTTCAGTGCTCTCGACTAAAGGATGGTTTCTACCAAATCCTTATGCGTGAGAAGGATATCCCTCTCACGGCTGTAAGCACCCCAAGCGGTATGCTTTGGGAGTAGCTTGTTATGCCGCAAGGGCTTCGAAATGCCCCTGTTACCTTCAACAGATGCGTTACACATCTATTGCGCCCGGTGCGAGAATTCACACCGAGCTATTTTGACAACGTGTTCATCCATAGTAAGGCTGAACATGGCAAGGCCGATGTAGATGTTCATAAAGAACATCTACGTCAGGTGTTAGAGCTTGTGCGCAAGCACAAGCCCTATGCAAATTTAAAGAAGTGCACCTTTGGTGCACCTGAGATACCCGTTCTTGGCTGCTTTGTAGGCAAGAATGGAGTGCGCCCCGATCCAGAAATGATCAGGGTGATCGTTGAATGGCCTCCGCCAAATAACGTTAAGGAACTTCGAAAGTTCCTCGGACTGGCGACATATTTGCACAAATATTCGTGCAATTATGCCGGTCTGATCCGACCTCTTTCCCAATTATTCAAGAAAAATGTCGAATGGCGCTGGGATACCCAGTGCCAAGATGCGTTTGACGCAGTCAAGCGTAGCTTGACTGAGGCTCCCGTCTTGGCGATCGCCGATAACGAGCGACCGTTCCACGTCGTTTGCGACGCGAGCGATTTCGCCATCGGTTGCGCCCTGATGCAGCGCGATCACGATGATCGTGATCGCGTGATTTATTATCAATCGCGTCAGCTACGCCCAGCCGAGCGGAACTATCCGGTGCATGACAAGGAACTCCTTGCCATGAAGTATGCACTGGCAAAGTTTCGGATCTATCTCTTAGGAGATAGACCTTTTGTGGTTTACATGGACCATGCGTCGTTACGCACGGCCGTGAATTCACCACACATCTCCCAAAGAATGGCACGTTGGCTGTCATTCTTTGCGGAATACAACTTCACGGTTGAGTATAAACCGGGAAAGTTGAACGTGATAGCGGATGCGCTATCACGACGCCCCGATTACGAGACGAAACCGTCTGTAATCGAGGCAACCAGTGCAAACGCAATACGTTGCACTGCTCTGTTGTCGTTACTTGTGCGACAAGTACGTCAAGCGTACGAAACAGACGAGGAAACTCACCTGCTGATTGATTACCTAAATGATCAATCTGATCGGAAGCGCAAGGAACTTCCAGAGTTCCTTCGCGCATGCGTGCATCGTTATCAATTGAACGATGGTCTGTTGCTTTATAGCACAGACCAAGATGATGTTAGCCGCATTGTCGTTCCAAACGACGATGACCTCAAACATCAAATTTTGTTTGAGTACCATGATGCACCGATTTCGGGGCATCAAGGTCGAGAGAAGACGTATGCTTCTCTCGCACGCGATTTCTACTGGCGTGACCAGTATAGATAGGTACGTAAGTACGTCCGCGCTTGCGAGATATGCCAGCGCGTCAAGCCTGCACAATCCGCGCAGGCTCCACTCCAATCTCTGCCGGTTCCGACAGAGTGTTGGAAGTCCATTTCCATGGATTTTTTCTTTGGTCTTCCGGCTGATCACAGTCGGAAAACAGGCATAGTGGTCTTTGTAGACCGCTTCAGTAAGATTTTTCATCTTGCTGCAGTGTCAGCAAATGTCACCGCTGCGCAAACGGCGCGGATATTCGTTGACACGGTATTCCGCTTACACGGAATGCCGGAAAACATAGTCTCGGATCGTGATCCAAGATTTACAGGACGTTTCTGGCAAGAAACGTTCTCGTTATTGGGCACGCAGTTGAAGATGTCAACCGCGGACCATCTGGAAACGGATGGGCAGACTGAGCGCGTTAACCGCGTTCTCGGAGACATGCTGCGTTCTTACGCGCATGCCTTCGAGCAGTGGAGCGATTATTTGCCACTCACTGAGTTTGCAATAAATAACTCGGTGCATGCTTCTACTAAGCATACACCGTTCTACGTGAATGCCTTACGGCATCCACGAACCCCGGCTTTACTTGGCGGTACGCCAAATTTAAGTGGGGGAGGGACCCGCTCAAATTTCGAGCGAGTCGATGCACAAGTTGCAGTTGCAACTTGCGAAGAAACTGATGAGTCTTCTACTGTTACCACAGAAGAAACTCAAGCAGTTTCGGAAACCGAAGCCGCTTATGCGGAATATGTGTCGGCAGCAATGGCTGCAGACAATGAAAACAACCCATCTACAATAAAGCAGTAGATGAATTCGTATTACAGCGCCAAGCTGTAATACGCTATGTGAAAGATGCACTTGCTTCTGCTTTTAATAAGCAGAAGCAGAATGCAGATAGAAGTGAAAAGAAAAACACAAATTCCTTTGAAAAGGGTGAATTAGTTTTGTTATCTACAACTAATCTGCCTACACATGCAATTAGCAACTTCCCTACACGGAAGTTGCTCCCTAAATTCATTGGGCCCTTTAAGGTCCAAGGTGTTAAGGGGAATGCCTACACTTTAGACATTCCCGCGGCCATGCGCCTCCATCCAACGTTTTACGTTGGGAGGCTCAAGCCGTACCGATCGTCTACATCTTCGGACGAGACGCATCGCCACGGCGAATGCCGTGCTTCTTTAAGTCTCCCAAAAGAGACTTGTAATCGGTCTCCAACCGATGATGGGAAGTCTGGAGATTTTCCACCTCCGACTTTTGTTGATCGATCTCCGACTTTTGTCGATCGATCTCAGACTTTAGTCGATCAATCTCGACCATCAGAAGATCATTCTTCTTCTGCATCACGACATGCGCGTTCAGAATGTCGCGAATCTCGTCTCGATGACAACGATAAGTTTTCATCGAGTGGCACATGTCCTCGCTAAAAGCGTTACAGTGCTTCTCAAGCTTGCGGAGCTGATAACCATGCTCCGCAACAACAACGCCGAGGGAATTATCAGCCCCCACCGCCCCTGATTGACAGTCAGGGGAACAAGCGTTACATTTGAGCGCTTACTTTCGAAGCGCTCAGTTCCCTATAAGACGGGGCAGCGTACCGAGTACCTGGTGCGCTGGTTGGGATATTCCCAAGAGTTTGACTCTTGGGAACCGATTGAGGTGCTGAGGGCGGATGCCCCTGACCTCCTGCGTGAGTTCGAGAAGGATACTTCTCCTCGAACTCAAAAGAAGCGTCAACACTAGGTGTTGATGCGGGCGGCACGCCAACACTAGGTGTCGGTGGCTGCAAAGCTTCGGTACTAGGTACCGATGCTTTAGGAGCATCGATAAGGCTCTTAACACTAGCGGGTACTGAGACACCTCGGTACCCTCTTAGCTCCTTTTCGATTAGACGAGGAGCTCCAGCGGGACAACACGGACACTTCATGTTCGAAGGAACCCCGCAAGAGAATCCCTCTCTAATGCAAGTGAAATGGATAAACTCCATTTTACCTGTGCGTGAGTGCTTTAAGAAGCGCTCGCGGTTTATGTGAATTTTCTTCACGTAATCGTCGGGATCTTTGTTGTAATTATCACCAAAGGCATTTCAACTCTGCGCAAGGGCGTCTTTGTCGTCCTTATTCTTTCGCGACCCTTTCCGGTTCGTGTAATAACGAGCTTGGAAGAAAAGGTCGATGAAGTACCGACGTCTATCGTCAGTACTACGATCAAAATGACGATTGCGAAGGTCTTCGCAATCATCGAGCGCATTGATGTCAAACAATGGATATTGACAATCGCGCTTGATGTGCCCACCACTTCCGAGGGCAAGCGTCCATGCTGGGGTCCAAAACCCCGCTTGGTACGGAACATGACGTTCCATACGACATAGTGAATCGGAAGCAGAGTAAGCCGCTTCTGCACGTTGTTTCTTGGCAGGTGGAGCACCATCTGTCACCTCAAAGTCGTCATCGCTTTGACCTGGCGAATGACGAGGACCAGGAGGAGCTCTACGCTCCTCATACCACCGTTTCATGGAGTTGTCGCTGTCGTAATCGACGGCGTCAGACTCCACTTCGCCATCACTTAACGGCGAAGCAGTTTTAGCGGGCTTTACCTCGCTAGAATAATTGGCAGGGATGGTATCGTCCTCGCCCTCATTCTCGGAGTCAGATGACTCTCCGAAGAGGTCATTGAACTTCTTCTTGGACACCCGCCTTGCGGCAGGTGAAGACACGGAAGATGTTGCATTCGCGACATCTTCCCGCCCTCTCTTAGACACTGCTTCCGCAGCGTCTACTACGAGAGACAAGGGGTCTCTCGGCTTTGTCTTTCGCTTCGACGCTACATTCGGAGCGTCGGCATTCGACGACACCTCCGCACGTGATGCAGAGGTGATGGCTGTTTCCACAGTATCGGCAGTGCCCGTAAGAGCGCCTCTGCCTCTGCTGACCATTTGATTTCTTATGGCCAAAAATGAGTTATAACAGAATATCGTTATGACCAACAAGTGCCACCATTCAATTGGCCAATATTACATTATATTATTGGCCAACCACCTTAAGTGGGGGGTGATGTAATGAAGTGCCATTACATAAGTGATATTTAAGTAGAAATATCACAGTTCAATTTCAGACTTAATTCCTGAAATGTGAATATTGGATTATAAGTTGTCATAATCCACTTTGAGAACAGATTCTGATATTATCGAATCTAACAAGTAATCTAATGATAAAAATATCAGATCAGTTTTATACTACATGTTACTATGATTAGTCTAGGTCTAATTATACTAGTTAGCTCTTAACCAACCATAAATATATTCACTCTTAAACTTACCTCCTAGTACTCAAGCACCCTTAGGTATATATAATAACATACATATATATATACTTAAGTGATATTAATTAATATACTTATTAGTTTCTATCTAAGTTTATCTAAGGTAAACTAAGGAGGACCAAATTACATTTGGTCCTACACAAATTGCACGCTTCCTCACTGCAATCTTACAGTGTAAGCCGCGTAACAGTAGCCCTGTTACACTTTCTCAAGTGATTTTTCAGGCTCGTGTACCCCGTACCTCGCCTTTGTACTATCGATTTGTCACACGTTCTATTCTTACACATAAATTTGCCGCCTTCAGGGTCGTTGTAGTAGAATTTCACAAGCCCCTTGAGCTCCGAATCGCTCGCGCCTGTCATTCTTCTGAAATTGATTGGCGGGCAACTTTGCGATAAAAAACAGTTAAAATTTTTAATCCATATCAATTAATAATTTATAAGATTTTGCAATCAGTCATTGCAATTGGCATTTGTGATCCAATCAATGATTGCAATTGGCTTACGTGTATTAGTCAATCAGTGACCTCAGATAATTGCAATCACGGCAAAAGTAAATAATTTTTTTCCTATCCTTGAGTACGGCTAATTACCTGCTTAAGGTGGAATGGAGGTGCTAAGCTGCATGTTAAAGCGGACAAAAGACGTGGAACCTATCACACGTGCAGGCCCAAGAGCGCCAGTTTTGGCGACATGCGACGACAAACAGGAAGAAAACTCGCTCAACCAACACTCACGAAAGTATTCAGGTGGGTGATATTATACCAAATAGAAAATTGTACCGGATCAAAATAATGGACTAAATTGAAGCTGATAGCGCGTATGTAACGGGAATTTGAACCAAATCAGGCGCTACATATCCTCGTTAAGCACTCTGGGTCGAGGAGACCATCGTCCTGGCGACAAGAGACCATTACTCGTAGTGAACAGTAGCAGAGGTCAAAGCAGGTGGTATTCGCGAGAAGATGGTGGCATGTATGGAAGTCAATCCTGATGTGCGTTGGCTGAAACATACAGTTTTCATCTTTATACTCGCTGACTATAACTACAAATGTGTAGAGACCTTCTGAAGCACTACGCGAGCTCTTGAAGAAATCGCCAAAAAAGAGAGTAAGTGTAGCAGGTACTTGTTCTAAAGTTTGATGAAGGTGAAATTTTAAGATTAAAGGCGATGTTTGCACTCAACGCAAACAACGCCTTTTATCAAGCTCCGCCGTAGAGCAACTACAGGCGGCGCTCACCCGACCACTGAAGGAAAACGTGGAGATGACTGTAAGCTCCGTCTGTAAGAGCTTTCAGCAAGTGGTGTCAACGCAGACAGCAAGAGAAACTACTGATAGTAGCGGACTACTACTACGACAGTTGTCGTCGTCTGGTGGAATATATTAAGAAAAACATTCAAGTATCTCCGGTGAAGTAAAAACGGACAAGGTGTAGTCAACTAAGGACGCAATCGGGGAAATGTGCTATCTGGATCAACGCACTCCAAAACAAACCAAGTTGTTTAAGGTCCAATTGTGCAAATCGATCCAATTTGTGTATGCGCTGCTGTGCAAACCACCGCCAGGAAAAGTTTGCGGACGTGCGTGCAAGAAGATTCGTGCCTAGATGTGTAGCTGTTCTACGCCGTGCAAAAAGATGTGCCGTATTTGGCACGATGTGGAGACGCATACGGATCACTGTCTGAATTCGTAGTGTAAGTTTAAGAACGGGATTCTGCTTCGTGAGACGACGCATAAGTTGGAGCTGAAGGATTCCAGATTTTGGACGCATTATGTGGATAAAAAGGAGCCGCGGAAGGCTGTGGCAGCTCGGGCCTCTCGGTCGTCGTCGGTACCAAGTTCAAGTTTACGTCCTAGTAATCGAACTGCCTATACTGAAGCGATGATGATTATGAAGAAAAACTGGAAGATGTGGGCAGTGATAGCACGAACGAAACGACGCTTCAACGCACAAGACAAAGGAGTCCGTCAAGCGGTGTCGTAATGCACAAGAATCAATTAGTGGGAATAACGACGTGACGAGCGAAGATAAGAAGATGCTTCATGTAGACCCGACGGACTCTCCAGAGCAAAGGATTTACAATATGGGACATGATCTTGTCTGGCGATCGCAATAAAATTTTATTCCGGTAGTTTATGGTGCAGTACAGCAATCCAAGCCAGACTAAAAACATATCGGTGTTGCTTTACATTGCGTTTACCTCTTGTTTCCTTTATCGTTTTCGTCTTCGAATCCGTTGGCTGTACGTGATATCTGCACAGAATGGAAAAGTTTTCTTTTGAAATTCAAACTTAAAACTTACACGTTTGTCGACGTCAACCACAGCCCTTGCCTAATCGCTGGGGTCGTCGGGGTAGAGAAGCGAATTTTGCGAATTTAGACGCGACTACCAGCGACGGAATTTAGCTGTGGAGTTAGAGCTGCCATATGCTAATTTTACCAACGCTTAATTGAGGTAAAATTTGAATTTTGTGATAAACCGAACAATGATTTGCTGACAGAATTATGCTCGCAATTCATTTTGAAACGCACAATAAATCCACCAAAACAATCCTGCCCACTTCACCGGACCGACCAGGAAAGATACATGTATAAAAAATAATTACAGTAAAAAGGATGAATGCACGCATATGAATTATTTTGCCAGCTGCACATCTAGCAACTGCACGCGCTGGCGCTCCGCTGGCGTGTGCTTCGGCTATCTTTCTGCTCAGTCCTATGCAGTGTTGGATTTGTTTATTTTTAATAAGTACGAATTTAATCCTATTTTGCTAGCGAAAACATCCTGTTTTGTTTGCGACCATAAATCCCTTAATAGATCCGACCGTGGTAGAGTGGTACACTGCTCACTTCGGGACCGGGAGGTCCCGGGTTCGATCCCGGGGCCAACCAAGTTGGTTGGATTCTAAAGTATAATGTGACGTATTCAATCATAAATCCCATAATCCTGGGTTGCTGCCAAGAAGGTCTAGTTTTGCCCGAGAAAAGGTGTAGACTTTCCCATACTGTAGTGTGTGTCACATGAATCCAAAATCACGTTGTACAATCCCGTCTATGTACGCCTGCTCCGGTTTGCCTGCTCCTTAGCAACTCATCACTGGACATAAAAGGGGTGAAAGCAAGTTAAAAGAGCGAACGATCGATCGGATGAAGGGCCCATGAAGGGGGTTGCCTCCAGAGAAGCCTCCGCCTTTGGGTAATTCTGGTGGGCAAGTTAAGCAACAGGAGGTGCGGAAAGGAAGTACGGGATTGGTGAGATAATCCCGGATTCTCAGCCAAGTTCCAACATTACCTAAGTGTTACAGCTAACGGAGGAAGGGGATAACCCCGACAGAAAGTAAGGCACATTGTGGCCAAAACAATGATGAGCAGCAGCATATCGTTAGTCCCGATGGAATATCATCCAATAGCAGGCAGGTAAGCGGGGAAGAGGAAACGGGCGAACATACCCCAGAACAGGGAGTACTGCTGTCGGGGTAACCAGATCGCACCTATTTCAGCCGATCGGGCCTGATCGGGCCTTCTCACATCATCCCTGGACAGATCCATCGGCCATCATCACTTGCCTTGACTTGACATTACTCGCACGACTTGCCATTCCACATGCCCCATTCCATTCCATATCTGATCTTCGTATTTGGGGGTAGAATCAGTTGGCTCGGCCGATCGGGCCAGAACTTCGTATCATAACCAACTTCATCTGCACTGTTCATAGTTCGGCCCGATAGCTGTCTCTGATGTGTCACGTCACCATTGCTGCGGTATCTTAACTTGTCTCTGCCGATCTCGTCATACATCAACGTGAACTCCACTTAATACACGTTATCCCGAACGCGATCACCATTGCCGCGGTATCTTAACTTATCTCTGCCGATGTCATACATCCACGTGAACTCCACTTAATAAACGATATCCCAATCGCGATCGTGATCTTCGCCGTTCCATTAGTATCTGGGACCGGGCGTAGTAACGGTACTTGTCTTATCCCTCCATATCACGAACACCCGTTGACCACTACCTTTTCGTCGTAAGCGCGATCAGCCTGTCCCACCCATCAACTGTCTCATCTTGATGGGTGTTCCATCGTCACCAATCAACGGCCATGTGTGGTCCATCTCTTTCTTAACATTTTTCAGATCGCTTTACCACACCATGGATGTCCGTGTATGGTAGGGTCCGCTTAAAAAATAATCTTTGATTCGCCGTTGCTGGTCCAGGTTCTAGCTCACAGTTTTCGTCTTGCTGTGTCCAAGATCCTGCCAGTGTAATCCATCTTGAGATTGATACATTTTATACATTACCGTACCTGTTTCGTCGAGTCCGTCTATCCGTCGGTGACCCACTCGCCACCATTGAATCAATTTCAGGGCTTTTGGTATATGTAAGAGTTTTAACTCCGTTTCTCTTCATATCACCTCACCTATTCCAACACGTGGATAACAAAGGATCACTGGCACGACCCATCTAATCAACTTGGCTCTCGTATGACCACCAGGTCCCACATAGCCCCCTCGCCACTGAAACATATTATGTTGTGCCCGTCTAATTTAAAAATGATGGATCTCCTGCACTGGAATGCGCTCGTATTTCCTTTCTAGTAACATCCTCTTCGGCGCTTCTAGAAACCATGGGTTGCTCGTATAGATCCGTATGTATCAAACGTCTGTATAATATACTCTATTATACAGACGTGTTATATAGCATTAAATACATTGTATTGTATACGTATTAACGTATATTTTTTTTCTTTTCGTGCTAGATAGACAGGAATCGATTGTAAGGATTGAAGCATCAACCCATTCTACAGCCCTATAACACCCTAAACTAGCGTAGAAATAGATTTTTAAAGATTATTGAGCCTCAGTATTACAAGCGGTAAGATGATATGATAAACACGTAATGTTTAATATCACTTACTAACAACACTTACATTCTACTTAGGAAGAACCAATCACTTCATTCAAACAACATAAAATATTATTAAGAAGAGACGCAAAATATAAAGCAATGATTTGTACTGATAACTTATTTTAACTCACAATTTTTTACCACAACTGAACGATGGCCGATGTATTACCGTTAAAGTCGGATCAAGTAAGAATATTTATGTTTTTGGTATTTTACTGGGGTTGTGTGATAATCATGACCTCCGTCCTATCAATTGTTATAAGCATAGCTTTCCTTTGATGTGAAACTGGAATGTCAACAATACAGATTATCGTGTCCCATTTGATCCGTGTGTCCCACTTAACCCGACTTTTACGGTTATTTTGTATTAATTCAGCTTGTGGTAATCCACCTCCCGTACATCATACAAAACAGCAGCATAGACCGCGAAATCCTCCATAAACCGACTGTAATATATCAAACTGCCCAAAAAGGATTGCATGGCCTTCAATGACCGCGGGAAAGGCAGTTTACTCAAAGACTCCAAATCCTTCGGATTAGCTTCCAATCCGGCAATCGAAAACTGGTGACCCAAATAATTCACCTTAGTTTTTCCCCAGAAACTCTTCACCACAGTAATCGAAAGATTCCGCTTTTCACATAGTAAATCTCAAGTAGTAGTCGTCACGAGAATGTCATCAGTGTAGGATCGCCGCCTCAAAAACGAAGGTTTTGGGTCGGGGTCCGGGTCACCTTCGGCGAACACATCACCGACCAGAGCAGGATCTTGGTCCGCCTTGATCTTGAAATGTCCATACAACGCGTTATCTTTTAGCCGCTGGTAAATCTGCGGAGCATTCTTTAGGCCGAACGGCATCCGGTTCCACTCGAACAACCCGAAGGGCGTCACAAACGCAGTGATTTCTCGTGCAAGATCGGTCCTAGAGACCACCCAGAATCTGTATTATACACTGTGTCGAACCTCGAATAGTATAGTACGGATCTATAGTTGCTCGCCCATTGGAATCGACCCCAAAATGCCTTGATCTGTTGCGGCATATAACCGGGTTTGGGTAGTTGTCTATGTGGATCATGACCTGAATGGATTCATGACCCTTGCATCCTTGACCAGGCTCCCGTTCCGCCTGTAATGCTGCTGCCACACATACAGAAATGTGATCAGTGGCTTACGTATGTAGTATATGTCGTATAGCTGAGTTCGGCCCTAGTCGTGCTTGGATTCTCCTTCGCGTTTGCAGTTGTTGCCCTTCCACACTTATAACCCGTTTTCTCCTCATCTGCAGTCTAGGCGAGAGAAATCCGTCTCTTTCTTGTGACAAGATTCCAGGATTGTATATACGCCACGCCATGGTGTATATGCCCGGAGGCTCTATCAACTATTGGATCGCTTCCTTTACAGCCACGGCATGGCTGCAGGTATAGAGATTAGGCCCAATCCCCCAACATGAGTTGGCAAGTAGATAAGCATATGCGAAATTGTGTCTCTGGTGTTGTCCCCAGCCGTGAAAAACTTCCAAACAATCTCTTTTGTATTCGTACTAGCTTTCCCGTGATTAAGGGGCTATCCGATCGTCGGATCGCGGCTGACACCTCGGCACGTGATTCCGCTGATCTGGCTACTCAACTGTCGGTTCTCCGGCTAGATCATGATCGGCTTTGCAAAGATCATGACTGGCTTGACCAAGAATTGCGGGACCTGACTGATCGCTTCCAGGGTGTGACGATGGAGCGTGATCAGTTGTCAGCTGACCTCGCTGCTCTTCGACTTTCCAAGCCTTCGGACACCGTCGCCACCTTACAGTCGCTGATCGACACGATGGCTATCCCCATCCGCAATCAGGGTACGTCCATCTCATTCACCCCTTTTATTTGACTCTTCATGTTAACTTCCAGATGAACGTATCGAATCCATGAAGAGTTCGATGGTCGAGATGGTAGATCATCTGCAGCGCATCGATGATCACCGTCTCGACCGTGATCAGCTTCTGCACGACAGGATCCGTACTGCCGAGGATGTAGAGCGTCGGGAGATTGAGGCTCGTTATTCGGATGAGCAGGTCCAGCTCTTGACCAAACAGCTGGCTGATTCTCGTATCGGTCGCGCTGATGTACAGAAGAGGCTGGATGAGAGTCGTAAAGTAGCTGAAAATTGCCGGCATGAGCTTAATCTCGCTCGGGTCAAACTTGAGACCCTAGAGCTTGATGATCGTGCCTGGCTTCAGCATAACGCTGACCTGAAGAGTCTCGCGGTACACACCATGGACAGGTGGACCAAAACAGACACCGGTTCAGGATCAGTTCAGACGGCCTTGCAGCGACTTCCCGGCCTGATCAGCTCGTTCGCTCCATCTGGCACACCGCCGCAATCTCCTGTGTTTGCCCCGTCTTCACCCGCGTCCTCCGTCGCTTCCTTGCTCCTTGCCTGTTCGTAGTGCTGATCAGCCCGTGATCAGCGCTTCACAAGATCCAGCGTCATCTCAATCTCGTCTACCGGCGACTCCGCGACCAGCATCTTCGGCCTCGAGTTCTGGGAAGCGTAAGCAGGCCAGCTCGTCGAAGCAAAGGATGAGTCTCGCCAAGCGATCACGTCTTACGGTTGAATCGGATGACGAATCAACCGATCTGGACGAGAGGACGTTGCCTGCTCTGGCCCGATCGCGCAGCACTGATCGCCGTACGCCAGCACCGAGTTATTCCGGGGTGAATTCGCTGGCTCAGGCCGTCACTTTACTGGAGTCTGATGACGACGATGACGATGATTTCGAGGAGGAACCACCGGCTCAAGCTGATCCTGACATTCCTCCGACGACCACTGGGGCAGTGATCGCCCCGCCACCTAATTTTACGGGCGTCTTCATCCCTGCAGATCGATCGTCGATCAAAGAAAACGATTACAGCTACGATCCGAACCGACCGTTCATGGATCTGTATGTCGTTATGCAGGGGAGGCCGACTCCCGCTCACATGGCCACACGGAAACCCTGGAGTGATGATCAGGTCTGGGATCTGACGCCTCGGGTTCTCGAAGTGCGGAAGAAAAGTGTCCCTCGCTTGTGGTCCCGCCCGCCAGGCTGGATCTTCCCGATCAGATCGCCGGCACCCAAGGACAAGCAGTGGCAACCAAGGTTGCTGACCAAACATGCTATCGAACTCATGATCGGTTCGGCACCCTGGGATGTCCTCCTGACACCCATGCCCGGGCTGGCGTTCCCTGATCGCCCTTGGTTTGTCGAGCTACAGGGGCGCTTGGCTTTATATCACCAAGAGCACGTGCAAGCAATATGGGAGGCGACTCACCATTTTCCGATCACGATGGCGATGCGCAAGGACGCGTGGATCGAGCAATACCATCATGCTCGCAAGCGTCGTCGCACCAAAGCCGGGGCTGCTTGGGCCACGATCTGCGATTATGTTGTCGACGGAATTCGGCACGGCGAGTGTGATCTGGACGTTTTCCTGTTCCCTGGCGTCCTGCATTTAACTGTTCGTCGAGCGGGATCGCGAGGACTCAAGGCTGACGGCGGGGATTGGTATCCCGGTTATGGGCACATAACTCCGGTCGCCACACTGCGTGATTGCTTGCTCTGGACCGATCAGCATGAGCCTTGGCGAAACCAGTTCCGATCGAGTCCCATGGATCATCCAGGATACAAGATTGCTCGCCTGCGCACTAAATATGGTCCATGATCGTCGTGATAACCCACTTTTATTTCGTTCTCCATAATCACTTAATATATCACGACATTCCTTGATGATCTTCTCGTTCCACTTTCGTAAATCTTGTTCATGTCTCATTATCACTTCCATCTTGTAGGTCGATCGTTCTCATGTGTGCAGGTATAATTCTTGAGTAATATATATATGTATATGCATTCGTTTCTTCCAAACCAGTCCAACCGCCCTGATCTCCACTTGCCCGATCATCATATTTGCTGATCAGTCACAATGTGTCAACCCAGGCTATTGAGATTCCTGGTTACCCTCTTCGTGGGTTTGCATCACCTCAAAACGATTCCTTCTCACCCGATCACGTTCGAATTCTCTCAATAACGCTCCACAGTTCAGATCACGCTCATCTATCCACTCGGGATCGTCGTAACCCTTCCAACGAACCAAATATTCACGGTGGGTCCGGCCAAAACGGGTCTTCTTGCCTGATCGGGTGTCCAAAACCTTCTCCACCTCGAATTCGTTCGGGTCCAGCGCTCTTTCCCAACTATCTTCGGGTAAGAGAGCCTCGTCAAAATCAAACCTTGGCTGATCATCTCCTGACAGCCTAGTCTTAGGCCGATCAGGGTATTCTCGGACCAGTTTCAGCTTTGACAAGTGAACAATCGGGAAAATTCCATAATCAGTACCCGCGGTAATCAGTCGAGCGGCATGATCACCGATTAGTTCGGCTACGCGGAACGGTCCATGCCATAAATGTACTAATTTCTTGGCATATCCTTCTTTCAGACGATCCAAGTAAAGCCAAACTCTTGATCCTGGCTCGATATTATGTGAATCGGCCTGATCATTGTTCCGATCAGCTCTTTCTTGGATGGCCCTTCGTAATCGTTCGTTAACTTGTCCCCGCGCATGTTGGTAATGACGTTGGAGTCCCATGCGCCATCGACGAGCTTCGCGATCTCGACCTCGTGTGCAACCAACAGGGATCACTGACTCGATGGTAGATCGGGGGTCCCAACCATATGCCAGATAGAATGGGGTATCTCCCCTGATCCGATCGAAAGAGGAATTCAATGCAAACACCAGTCTCTCCGCATATTCATCCCAATCTTGTTGCGCGGAGTCTGCGACATACATCTTGATAGCTCTAGTCAACGTTTGTACCATCCGTTCGGCTTTACCATTCGCCTGTGGACGATACGCCATGGTCGCGCTCTGTTTCTGGCCAAGCATCTGATTAAATGATCGGAACACTTCGGCCATGAAACCTGGTTCGCGATCATGCCTGATCACTTCACTGGCTCCAAATCGTCGAAAAACACATTCTTCGTAACTGCAAGCGACTTGTTGGGCCGTTCGTGTAGATCCCGCTTTCGCGATCACCAATCCCGTGAACAGATCAGTCCAGATCAGCAACTCTGTATTGCCCTTGAACGATTTTGGCAGGGACGGTATGTGATCCATCGCTATCACTTGGAAGGGGTAGGTCGCCTGGATATTTTCAGGTGATCTTCCCCGGGTGTTTGGCATACCTTTTCCAGTTTCGCAATCCGTACATGTCCCAACAAACTTTTGTATACTTCGATATAATCCTCTCCAATGGAAATGTTTACGGATCCTGTGATACGTTCGTCCTACGCCCTGGTGGCCACGCTCCAAACTAACATGATAATGGTGTAAGATATCAGCCTGTAAAGTCTCCGGGATCACGAGTCTTGCCGATCGGTCCAAATCCGCATCGGCCTGATCAGCTTTGACATAGTAAAACAATAGGTCATTTTCGTCGATCTCGTAGTTGGACGCGATGTTGGCACAATCCTTTGCCTAACTCTGGCTCAGCTTCTCCAGATCACCCTTTATAAACGCCTTAAAATCAACGATCCATTTTTCCTCGTCTTGAGCCTTGAGAATTCTTTCGATCCGCAGCTCTTGTACTATTTCCTCTGTCAGGCTTTCGCGAGAGGGTGATCTGTTGGGTGGTGATCTGGTTCGTGATCTCGTCGTAATCAAGATCTGGGCTGCTTCCTTTTCGTCTTCCACACGGATCAGCTCAGGCAGCCTATTGATCTCCACCAGTTCTTCTAGCAACGCTTTATCAGTGACTATCGATCCGGCCTGATCACGCATAGCCATAGTTGCTAAGTGATCTGTACTCCGATTCCAATCACGTTTCACATGCAAAGGATCATGTCTTGGCCACCCACGTAAAGCTTTCATAACACGATCATTCAATAGTTTCAACCGCGGTGCTTTACAGTCGATCTCTCCAGTGATCTGCCGAATCACCAGGTTTGAATCTCCGCATATAATTATTCTTCCAATCTTTGCTCTCGCAAGAGATCCAAACCTAGCAGCAGACCACGGTATTCAGCCTCGTTGACCGTGATACCTGGAGTATAATCTGAACCGGCTGATGTAACAGTCCACTCTGGCAATTTCCATAGCAACGCGCTATACGCCCCTACACCTCTCTTCACACTCGCTGATCCGTCGAAACTCACAACGATCAGATCTTCCTCTGAGCCGACGATCGGTGGGGGTATAGTGATCAATTCACGTGGTTGCTTCCGGGGAGCGACCTCGATCAGGGCTTCATCGACTTCTGATCGGGGCGTGATGCTGGCTGCCAGCGTCCCAAGAATTTCTTCTTCGCCCTTGGTGCACTTAATGATCTCCAAAGTCCACTGAGATAACACCGCTGCCCATCGCCCCAGTCTTCCGTCTAAACCACTCGCGGATAGTAACCACGCCAGACTAGATCGTTTGGATAATACCTTAATTGATCTAGTTACCAGCATAGAATAGCAAACATCCAACACACGTAACAACGCTAGCACTTCCTTATCCACAATGCCATAGTTAACTTCATTCGGTTTCAATGTTCGGCTTGTGAACGTCACCGGGCAATAAACTCCATCGTGATCTTGGACCAATGCGGCCGATATTGCCCATTTACTAGCATATAAGATCACCACGGGAATCTTCTCCGGATCGAAGTGTTTCAGTATCGGCGTCGAGATCATCTTCGCCTTTAACATACTAAAGCCTACCATAGCGCGATTCATGTGATCTTCTGACCCTGGCACAGTTTGATCAGTTGGGGATCCAATCTCGAGATCTTTTTTAGTAGCTTCAACCTCGTGATCAGTCCCAATTGGTGATCCTCCCATCCGATCACGTTCTCTCAGGCCATGATAATCAACTTCCTTCAATTCATAAAGTATAGCGGCGTAGATCGAGAAGTCCTCGATAAATCTGCTATAATAATTCAATGATCCGAGGAAGGATTGCATGGCCTTCAACGATCGGGGGAAAGGTAAGTTGCTGAGAGCGGCTAGATCTTTCGGATTTGCTTCCAACCCTTGGATCGATACGTTATGGCCAAGGTAAGCGACCTTGGGTTGACCCCAGAAGCTCTTGACCACACTGATCGACAAATTCCAGCGCTCGCAGGTGTCTAGGAGTCGTTCGACCTTATCGCATAGCATATCCCAGGATGTTGCCGTGACCAAGATATCATCTATGTATGATCGCCTTCCCAATACTGATCGGCCCTGATCTTGGTCTGGCTCACCTTCCGTAAACACATCATGTAGATCAGTGGCTTCCCGATCAGCACTGATCTGGAAATACCCATAGAGAGCATTGTCGATCAGCCTTTGGTAGATCTGTGGGGCATTCTTTAATCCAAACGGCATCCGATTCCACTCAAAAAGTCCAAAAGGTGTAACGAAAGCCGAGATCTCTCGAGCGCGATCAGTCATCGAAACCACCCAGAAACCACTAGCCATATCCAACGAACAAAACCATAAAACTTTATCCAGATCTTCTAACAAGTCATTGATCAGGGGCATCGGATAGACCATCAACTTCGTGAGGCGATTTACCATTCTGTAGTCGATACACAATCGGATATCAACCCCATTCTTCTTAATCACAATCACGATCGGTGATGCCCACTGCGATGTTGATGGTCGGATGATCTTTGTACTCAGCAAACCCTTGATCAAATCGGATAACTTTTTCCGGTATTGAGGTGCAACTTTACGACAACGCTGAGCGATCGGCCTCGCATTTCCCACGTCTATATCACAAACAGCTCCGAATGCGGCTGGGGGTAGGGCGTTACCTTTCCCCATCAGTAAGTGACGCCTCTTCCAGATGATCTTCTTTAGCTGATCGATCTGCTCGGGCGTATTCACCTCGGGATCGCCGACTTGTAAATCTTCCATGGTGACTTCTGGCATATGTGGCGATACTTCCGGCAACACGGCCATCTGTTTCTCGATACCTTCAATATACTGATCGCCACCTTCGTGTATACACACTTGCTCGTCCACCTGATCTACCTTTTCCTGATCGGCATCACCTTGGATCGCCCCTTGTGCGTCACTCGACTGATGGTTTACTTCGGATTCACCCTCCTCTGTAATGAATTCAGCTGGTTCATCCTCCTTTTCTTCCTCATGATCGTGCTTGGACTCTTCATAGTCTTTTTCGCTAACTGGGTCCATTGTTTTTGGTGAGCCGGGTCTAATTATACTCAATATCTGCGGACCTTCTTTGACCCGGCCTTCCCCTGTCGATAACTGTATTTGCATCATCCGGAAGAGTCAGGGTTCCATGAGACAGGTCAGCCGTATACCGGCTGGCACCATGAAATCCATTCCCAATATCGCGTCTTGACCGGCTAACCGCCCAACCCAAGCGTTGAAATAATAGACGAGGGAGCCTGCCAGAGTGATTTTTACACGTGACCGCCCTTCAGTCATATACGAACTTTCGCCGATCCCAACACATTCTTGCCTCTGGGTACTGTCTATACGACATCCCACCTTACGAGCAAAGGCGGAGTCGATAATCGAGACTTCTGCTCCAGAGTCAAATAGAACAGTGGCTTTTTCGTTATTAATCTTCCCATTAGCTTTTGCTTGTTTAAACCACTTGTCGGGAGAGTGATACTTCCAGTATCCTCGGGATTCACCGGGCAGTAGATCCAACTCCATGATCACGTCCGAACGGGAATATTCATCCACTCTGAGACTGTGAATCGGACATCGATCGGCACAATTTGAAATAGAACATGTATTGTCGGTTATCTCCTTTTCCTCAAACTTATTTCTGCTACCGACATATGCATAGATGCTGAACGTAGACCGCTCGGCTCGAACCAGACTCTAACCTGGCGAGTGATCTAGTTTAACATTTTCTCGACATCTGGTGGGAGCATGCCAGCATGTTTAGTCGGCACATACCACTTGCGCATCTGATTGAAAAACTCTTCAATCGGGCAAGCACCGGCATCGTGAACCTTCCCACAGGTTTTACATACGAAAAAACAATGATCAGAAGGGTGACATTTACGATCACATTTTCCACATGTGATCCTCTTTCGGCAATCACGGTCTCCATGCTTGTCGACCCACAATGTACGCATTTCTTGCGAGGTCGGTCCTGATCAGGTTGAGCCCCACCGGACGTTCGTCCATCAAAGCCACTAATCGATGATCTCGGACGAAATACCGGTTCTGTCGTAAAAATATGACGATACTGCTCCTCGTCCGAGCTTAAACTTGATTGGACACTCTCTTCTTCCGAACTGGATTCCTTTGTAATCATCCGAATCGCCCTGGTTGGTCGTGCCGCTGGTATCTTGCCCTGGTCCGGGTGTGTGATCGACCGGTATCGGTTCGATCGCAGTCGACCTTGGGTTGTAGCCTTTTGGCCCGCTGAAGCGTTCTCAGGGTTAGTTCCAATTCTTCCGCATTGCTTATACGGAGCAGGGTTAACTGATCAGCCAAGTCGCGTCTATTCAAAGTGCCGATAAAGTGTTCGACATGTTCGCGAGCCATATTCGGGTGTCGTGGATCCTTGATCGGCATTTTCGCGCGCAGACCAGCAACATTCAACCGGTGTAAGTATTCAATCGGTGTTTCATCGGATCTTTTCTTCATATGGTAATACTGTCTCGCGACAGACACCTCTGAGTTGCAATATTGCTCTTCAAATTCTTCACAAAATTGAGACCCACTTCAAGCGTATCTTCTCGGCTCAGCTGTTTAAGCCAGTTCTTGGCCGGCCCTTCATCAAATCAGCAAAATCAGACATCTTTCACCCTCCGGTGTCTTATCTCTCAAGAAGGCTGATTTAGTCCGACTCAACCAAGCTCTCGCCTGATCATCGTCCATATCCTTGCCGGTGAAATCTTTTAATTCCGAGATCGCCGACATCCGAACTCGAGTGATTGTTCCAGAGTCACTATCCAAATGCCTGCGCCGAGGCCATATTTGCTCTACGAGGCATCTCCATATCCAAATCATCCGGATCGAAATGATGACAGATCTCTCCATCTGATTCCATGTCCACATCACTACGTGGAGGTGATTTATGGGGTCGATCTTGAAGACCGACCCGGCATATCGTCCGCTCCAGACTATGATGACGATTGATATTTTGACTTAATATCCATAGGATATTCAACCAACTGCGATCGGTGTGAAGGGTCAGCGATCGGCGACTGGACCACGGGGTTCGCCCCGAGTAGCGAGGCAAGGTGATCATACAGCGTTTTCATAGCTTCTCTGATCGTCCCTTGGTCTATATCGAACAGCATATTCGCGTCGAACGCATCAGTAGAGAAACCAACTTCGTCGATCTGCACCAAGAGGTTCCTGATCAGGTCGAGTTGACTGCCTGTGATAACCGGCCTGGTCGCCCGACCTTCAAGCTTCCCGATGATCTTGGGTTTTATGATCTTCATCACTCGGTTGGTAGCTAGGAACTTGTGAAACTCTCGAAGATAAAACAATCGTTCTACACCTTGAACAGTGGTCTTCTCGGCTGGTTCGGTCTTCTCTTCATCTTCTTCGAAGAATCGGTTTCGGTTTCACATATTTTTTAGGTGGATCACATTGATCCGCCCCCATGTTTTTTCTTTCTTTTTCCATTTTCTTCTTATGCATAGGATCGAGGTCAGCACTTCGATCATTTCCCGGATTATAGTTAATTTTACTATAACCAAGATCGGCCCCGATCGGGGAGTTGTTTCCTCTTTAATTTCGACCTGGAACTCCGCCAGACCAGGTCGACCATCGCTTCTTTTAGGTTTGGACAGCATCGGAGGCGATACGCCTTCCTCCAATACACCCGAAA